>MU758595.1:94950-107380 GCA_026770625.1 Nicotiana glauca
GACTCTGAAGGATAGTCAGTTATATGCTAAGTTCTCGAAGTGCGAGTTCTGGTTGAGTTTGGTTGCATTTCTGGGTCACACCGTATCAGTAGAGGGTATTCAGGTGGACCCGAAGAAGATTGAGGCAGTCAAGAACTGGCCTCGACCAGCATCAACTACAGAGATTCGGAGTTTCTTGGGGTTAGCAGGCTATTATCGTCGATTTATGGAGGGGTTTTCATTTATTGCAGCCCCGATGACTAGATTGACCCAGAAGGGTGCCCAGTTCAGATGGTCAGATGAGTGTGAGGCGAGCTTGCAGAAGCTCAAGACAGCTCTGACTACAGCACCAGTATTGGTTTGTGCCCACAGGTTCAGGGCCTTATACAATCTATTGTGATGCTTCCCGTATTGGGCTTGGTACAGTATTGATGCAGGATGGCAAAGTCATTGCCTATGCTTTGAGGCAGTTGAAGATCCACGAGAAGAATTATTTGGTTCATGATCTAGAGTTGGGAGCCATTGTTCATGCTTTGAAGATTTGGAAGCATTATCTATATGGTGTGACGTGTGAGGTGTACATTGATCACAAGAGTCCTCAGTACTTGTTCAAGCAAAAGGAGTTGAATTTGAGGCAGAGGAGGTGGTTGGAGTTGTTGAAAGATTATGATGTTACTATCTTGTATCACCCGGAGAATTCCAATGTGGTGGCCGATGCATTGAGTAGGAAGTCAGCTAGCATGGGTAGTTTTGCTTATATTCCGGTCAGCCAGAGACCACTTGCTTTGGATGTTCAGGCCTTGGCCAACCCGATTTGTGAGGTTGGATTCGGAGGCTAGCCGAGTGTTAACTTGCACGGTCGCTCGTTCTTCATTATTGGAGTGTAACCGTGGTCGGCAGTTTGATGATCCCCATTTATGTGTCCTGAGAGACACGGTGCAGTGTGGAGGTGCCATGAAGGTGACCTTAGATGATGATGGTGTTTTGAGATTGCAAGGGCGAGTTTGTGTGCCCAATGTTGATGAGATTCAAGAGTTGATCTTAGCGGAGGCCCATAATTCTCGGTATTCTATTCATCCGGGCGCCGCGAAGATGTATCAGGATCTGAGGCAGCGCTATTGGTGGCGCAGAATTAAGAAAGATATTGTTGCATATGTGGCTCGATGTTTGAACTGTCAGCAGGTTAAGTATGAGCATCAGAGACCTGGTGAATTGTTTCATAGGATTGAGCTTCCCGAGTGGAAGTGGTAGAGAATTACTATGGATTTTGTTACTGGACTTCCGATGACTCGAAAGAAGTTTGATGCTATTTGGGTCATTGTTGATAGACTGACCAAGTCAGCATATTTTGTTCCTGTTGCAGCCACTTATTCATCAGAGAGGTTAGCTGAGATCTACATCAGAGAGATTGTTCGTCTTCATGGGGTGCCAGTATCTATCATTTCGGACCGGGGTACGCAGTTTACCCCGCGCTTCTGGAGAGTAGTTCAGCGAGAGTTGGGCACCCAGGTTGAGTTGAGCACAGCATTTCATCCCCAGACGGACGGTCAGTCCGAGAGGACTATTCAGATATTGGAGGATATGCTCCGAGCTGTGTCATTGATTTTGGAGGCTCGTGGGACCATTTTTTGCCTTTAACAGAGTTCGCCTACAACAACAGCTACCAGTCCAGCATTCAGATGGATCCATATGAGGCGTTGTATGGTAGGCGATGTCGGACTCCAGTTGGATGGTTTGAGACAGGAGAGGCTCGGTTATTGGGTATAGATTTAGTTCAGGAGGCCTTGGATAAGTTCAAGATCATTCAGGATAGGCTTCGTACCGCTTAGTTTAGGCAGAAGAGTTATGCAGACCACAAGGTTCGGGATGTAACTTTCATGGTTGGTGAGCGGGTCTTGCTCTGAGTGTCACCTATAAAGGGCGTGATGAGATTTGGGAAGAAGGGAAAGCTTAGCCCTAGGTTCATTGGGCCATTTGAGATCCTTGATCGAGTGGGAGAGGTGGCTTATAGACTTGCCTTGCCACCTAGCTTGTCAGCCGTACATCCAGTGTTTCATGTGTCCATGCTTTGGAGTCGGTAGCTATTCTAGACCGGCAGGTTCGACAGTTGAGGTCGAAGAGTTTTCCTTCTGCGCGTGTTCAGTGGAGAGGTCAGCCTCCTGAGGCATCAACCTCGGAGTCCGAGTCTGATATGCAGAGCCGTTATCCTCATTTGTTTCCCGACTCAGGTACTTCTTTCTTTTGTCCGTTCGACGACGAACGGTTGTTTTAGAGGTGGAGAATGTGACGACCCAAAGGGTCATCACCTATTTTCTCTCTTTTTCCGTGCTTCCGAGGCCTTTAAAACCTCGCTTTTAGTCGCCTCGATTTGCATGCGCAGTCCGAGCGCGTAGCCGGAAAGCTTAAATATGAATTCTGTGTGAAAAATGATGAATTTTGATATTAATATGATTAAAGTTGACTTTGATCAACATTTTGGGTGAACGGACTCGGACCCGTGATTTGACAGTCCCGGAGGGTCCGTAGAAAAATATGGGACTCAAGCGTACGCCCGGATTCGAAATCCGAGGTCCCGAGCCCGAGAAATGAATTTTTAAGAGAAATTATTTTTTTCTGAAATTTATATGGAAATTTGAAATGAAAATGGATTAGAAAGTGTTGGTATCGGGCCCGTATTTTGGTTCCGACGCTCGGTACAGGTCTTATATGTGGTTTAAGTGCTTCCTGGGAAATTTGGTCGAAATCAGACGTTATTTGACGTGTTTCACGCCTAAATATCTAAAAATGAAAGTTTATGAAGTTTGATGAAAAAGTGATGATTTTGAGGTTTGATTCCTCGTTCTTGATGTTATTTTGGCGATTTGATCGCACGGTTGAGTTCGTATGAGGTTGTTGAGTTAGTGTGTATTTGGTTAGGAGCCCCGAGGGCTCGAGAGTGTTTCGAAAGTGGTTCAGGGTGTTTTGGACTTAGTAGAAAGTTGCAGAAAAATCTGATATATTTGCTCAGGGATTTCCTTCTTCGCGATCGCACTCTCTCCCTCGCGTTTGCATAGCTTTGTGTCCTTCCTTTTTTGCGTTCGAGATTGGGCCCTCGCGAACGCGTAAGGTTATTTGACCATGAGGGCCCAGCATCACTTTCTTCTTCGCGTTCGCGTGCATACCACTGCGATCACGAAGCTTTGCTGTTTCCTTCCCCGCGTTCGCGTTAGGGTCCATGCGTTCGCGTAGACCAATCCTAGGACCCCAGCCCTTTTCCTTCTATGCGTTCGCGTCTTACCGTCCACGTTTGTGATGCCCTTTCTGATAACCCTTCGCGAACGTGATCCCCTTCCCGCGAACACGAAGGGCAATTTTGCCCAGTGATTTTAAATACCCAAAACAAAACAGTGACGTGATTTTTCACCCAAAAACACACGAACTCATCTTTTCCACAGCCGATAGGCAATTTCTAGAGCTCTTTTTCACCAAAGCTTCTTGGGTAAGTATTATTTAACTTGTTTCCTTCATTTTCCTTCATCATTTATCAAATTCTTAGGCTCAAATCATGTAATCTAGGGTTGAAATTGGGAAAAATGAGTAGAGTTAGGGCTTTTCAATCTTCTTTGATTTAGACCTCGTTTTGGGGTCGAATTTAAAAATAAATTATATATTCGGGCTCGTGGGAGAATGGGGGATACAAATTTGGTCCGAACCTCGGGTTTTGACCAAGCGGGCCGGGGGTCAATTTTAGAATTTTTGGAAGAAAGGTTGGGAAATCTATATTTAGGCATTGGGTTTGATTTGTTTAGCTATTATTGATATTATAAAGTCGTCATTTCATAGATTTGATTGAGTTGGAGCCGAATTCGAGAGGGAAAGCGGTATTTGTGGATTGATTTAGCCATGGAAGTTGAGGTAAGTGTTTGGTCTAACTTTGGCTTGAGGGAATAGGAGTAGAGTCTTATTTGCTAACTGCTATTTGTCGAGTACGGTGTATAGACATGGCTGGAAAAATGGAAGGAAAAACCTTAGATTTTTAAAAGTACTAAAATAAGAATTAATTGATAATTTAGCTGGCTGGCCTGACAGAGATGTCCGGTGCCACCATGACCCTTAGTGGATTTTGGGTCGTGACAGATATGTCCATTCCCTATTTCATGAAAGGCCATGGTGACAGGACTGAATGAAGTTGCTCTCTGGGCTAATAAATCATCGGTGCAAACCTTTGACATTTATCATATTTTCTAACAAACTCCTTAGTGTCTTTTTCCATGGTATCCCAGTAATACCTGCTCTAACAATTTTGCGAATCAAAGACTCGGCGCCGGAGTGATTTCCACAAGTGCCTTCGTGGATCTTTCGTAGAACATAATCGGTGTCCCCCGGCCCTAAACATACCGCCAATGGTCTATTGAACGTCCTTCTGTATGATGTTCCATCTTCATCCAATATGAACCTAGCAACCTTTGTTCGTAGAGCCCTCGACTCTTTATGGTCTGATGGGAGCTTCCATTTTTTTTAAATATTCGATATACTGATAAGATCAAGCCAAAAGAAAAATATGAAATAACTTCAACCAAGACTAAAAATATAATTAAAGTTCATATGTAGAAAATTTTTATTAAAACTCATCTTTTTATAGTGAAATAAATTATTTTTTTGTAACAAAAGAAATAATGACATTAAAAAATAAGATAAAAGAAAATAAACATTGAAAAAAGTGTTAGAAAGATTTAAAAACGAGAAATAAAAGATGACAACAAATTTCTTCTTATGTTTCATCTTAGTAGAGTATAAAAAATTTGAAAGTTAATCTCATCGATTTCAAATAATTTTTTTTTTCAACTCAAATACATAGATTATAAGATAAGGATATTTTAGAATATAATATTTTTTTTAATTTACATTGTGTATCGTTTTAAAAGAAATCACTATTACTAACAAACTGGTATGATATTCGAATTTGAATTGGAATGCAATTTCAGTAGTTTGCATTGAGGTTAAGCCAAGTATGGTGTCGAAAAATAAACTACTTGACAATTTTAAGACAATATATGTAATATTTTATAACAATAATAATCAACTAATTTAATATTTAATGATTCAAAGAAATTTTTTTTTGTATATATAGGGTATTAAAAATTTAAATTCTGGGGCTAGAGATATCGATAAACTTAAAGTGAAGTCATACTGAAGTAAATCCGGCCAAAGAATCATTTAAATATTTAGATAGCCGATTAAAGTGAATTTCAAATTAAGGATAATATCTTCACTTGCATCATTATAAAGATATTCATTATATATATATATATATATATATATATATATATATATATATATATATATATATAGTTTTAAAAATTAAAATTTCAAAATAGAAATATTTTTTGAAAGATAAAATTATTTCAAATAAGAGTTCAAGTCATAGTATAAGAGTCATGTCGTAATCAAATAATTATTTATATCGTGTCAATCTTTGTGCTTTGCCACAAATATGAGTTATTATTTCACTTAATGGCTATTTTTAGGTTCCTATGACACATATGAGAATAGTGGAGAAATAAAATTGTCACTACGAGAATCGAGAAAATGTTAGTCTTTTTTATCTGCCGATTATGTCGCGCCCCATT
This sequence comes from Nicotiana glauca, assembly GCA_026770625.1. Classification (NCBI taxonomy): domain Eukaryota; kingdom Viridiplantae; phylum Streptophyta; class Magnoliopsida; order Solanales; family Solanaceae; genus Nicotiana; species Nicotiana glauca. The sequence continues at coordinate 100,539 of MU758595.1, forward strand.
TTTTTTCCTCCTTGCGGAGAGAAGTCCGGATTCCGACGTTCATGGGGGTAGTAACTCATTTCCTTTTGGGAATTTGGGTTTTTTGAAGAGTCGCCACCTAACGGATTATGGTGCGTTAAGGCACCTTGAGCAATTAACTCTTAGACTAGTTTGCATTACCAGCGATTTAGGGTAAGAGCTCGAAATAACCTTGAGGGAAAGGTGTTAGGCACCCCTTTCGGTTCACAACGGTGGGTCCCGGCCAAACTTATACTTATGAATTAGTCCTTTTAACAAATAAATAGCTTAAACACATACTTACAAATAAAAGTATGTTTTGGACATTGTATGACTCAAATAAGGAGACAAAAAGGAAGAGAGTTGAACAAGTTACATATAGAGAAAAAGTAAAGTTTAAACATCGGGAATTGGGAAAGAGGGGTCCTAGGTTGGTTAGCCTACAGGATCACCCCACACAATGCCCCGGTAATCACTCCTTAATGAGGGGCTACATGTGACCTTCGCGCGTAGTCATCATATCCTTACTACCCAATTCCCTCCTCTTAGTCATAGCCTAAAGAGTTCTAGCAACCTTGAAAATGTCATATATGGCCACTGCACGTCCCTTCCTCGTGGCCCTTGAGGTATTTAGGACCTCTATTTTGTGGGCAGTTCTAGACCATCCTAAGTTACTTAAAGGAGAAAAGTCTAAGCGTCAACCAAAACAAATAGGACTGCACATAGAGAGGGAACAAGCAATGGCTCACATTTTTACCTCCACAAGCAGAACAAATAAATGCACGTCTCAGACAATTGTTTTCAGGTACTTAATAAACTTAAAACATGATATCTAGGTGAGCAGGAATTATACAGCATGAATTAGAGCCAAGTGTCAAAGACCTATTAGCTTGCCTACTGATTTTAAACCTGTAAATATGAGGAGTTTTAAATAACAAAGCACAGTTTCATAGTTATAGGGTTTTATAGGCTTGCCTAAATGCATAATAGTGATGTCCTATAAGCATGATATCTATATTGATTAGTAAACTAGTGTACAATTTTTAAACGAACAACTTGAGATCCTATAGACACGCTTTCTAGTGGCATTAATTTAAGCCAGCGTTTGAAAAACTCATTAAAGAGGCGACAGATTAATTAAACCTGTTCAGAATGAACAAATATGAATTAAACGGATCTATTCAACTAAATTGATTTTAAGTTCTGTAGGCATGATTTCTAAGATTGCGAGTTTGAATACATGTTGTAACAAAACTGAACTTCAATTACTTTACACCCTATAGACATGATTTCTAATATTGTGGTGGAAATGCAAACATAGAAAACACATTTGAATTAACACAACCCTATAGGCATGATATTTATCCAATTTACCCAACATATATATGACTACCTACCCCTTTTTCACTAATCACACCGGTGTTATTTACAATAATTATTACAGACCAATGGATTAAATAAAAATACATAAATAAACAGGAGTTAATATATAGGGAGCCTGCAGTAAGCCCAAATGACTTCCAAGCCTCTAATAGCCTCAAAGGCCAAAGTTTCATAGACAGTCATGTCTAGGTGTGTCAGAGTTCCCTAAGAACCTCAAGGATCCCGGGCAGTGCTCACACCTAGACCTTTCCCCAAACAATAACGGATTCAGGTGCAGTATGAAATGCCAACTCTGACATGCCAGAGTTCAGAGAGACCTCAAGGGTCTCAAGGCAGTACATACGTCAGAGGAGCAGAACCTAGTATCCTAAGAGTAAAGTGAGAGTGCTTGACATAGTTTTGTTTTGAAAATAGTACAGAGATGACTTTAGAAGTAGAAAAGTTTTTCAGAAATAGGAAATAACTTGCTGGTAACAGCAGACAATCAATTGGTCATAAAAGACATCCAGATTCAGAAAAGAGCACTTAACAAACAGATCTCTCATGGGAATAAAGGGATTGTGGCACATAAGAGTCATATTAGGGTGCATGGATAAGATATAGAGGAAACATATAGTCACAAATTGCATATAGCACTTAGGATCTTAGTAGGTAGAACATAGATAATAGTTGTGATACATGAAGCAAGACATGTCTCGAATAAGATTAAACATGCTATGTAAAAGTAAGCAGGAAAGAGTGCAGAATATAAAGCACACATTGAATAAGACAGAGACTAGACATGTTAAGGAAAGAATAAGCAGAAATGCAAGTTGAATTCATAACTGATGAACTAGTGCAGGAATGAAACATATAGGGTTTGGATTTCAAAACTTAACATAGAGACAAACCAGTTGAAGAAAAGGATGCAGAATATAAAGCCAATAAAATTCCAATATCTAGCCTTGGCTTTCAGCCGGCTAGACCAGTGAGTATCACAAGTAGTAGAAGAGAAAGAGAACTTTTAGAGTGTAAGGAGTAGTAATTTTGAACTAATGTTCGTTGTTTAGAACTTAAAGTAAGAGGGGGGTGTTTATATAGTAATCAAAATCTTGACAAATAAGGTAAGAGATCAATTAAGTAGCAAATCACGGAAGTCACATGTAAATCAGCAGGTCTTTCCCTTAATCAAGGGGCAATTAAATCAACGGTAAAAGCATGTTAAGTATTTAAGGAAAAGAATCAAGTAAGGTTTGGTATAGAGTAGGTAATTAGGGGTAAATGAACATAAGTTTAATTAAGGAAACAAATCAGTAAGAATCAGCAAAATACAAACAAGGCAAGGAAAAGATAATTAAGGCAAGAAATTCAATCAAATCGAGTTGAGAGGTAAGAATCAAAAGTTTAAGGGAAATTGTTCTAATCAAACCAAGAAACAAGGAATTTAGAATAATCAAAGATAAAGTCGTGAAAGAGTCAGCATGTTTAGCATATAAAATGAGGTAGAACATGAATAGTCAGGATTCCACATAACTTTAACAAAACAAATAGTTAGAACGGCACTGATTCAAGGAGAATATTACAGGTCTTAACACGAATAGTCAGGATGAACACAAGCATATAGAATCAGTGAAGGGCTGAACTAAGAAATTTAGTAAAATCAAATTAGGACAAGAAGATCACGAGAAATCTTAAGAGCCCAAAGAAAGAACATAATCGGATGTACCAGTACTCAGAAACCAAACGAAGAACCCCAAAAAGTTAGGGTTTTCAGTACATGCAAGCTAAGGTTGTAGCAGACTTACAAAATCAATCAAAATATACGAGAAGTAGAAGATTAAACACAAAAGGTTATCAAACAATTTGTAAAACGAAATTCCGGAAACCCTAGTTTAGGAAAAGATGAAAATCACTTGAAAATCATGCGATTCTGGTAAAGAATCTTAAGGTTGTTGTAAAACTCATAAAAGCCCAAATCACCTCAGATTTGTACGGATCTAAGAGGTTTAGAAAAAGAAATTAGGGTTTCGAAGAAAACCATACAAAGGTGGAGAAGCACACTTAGAAACCCATAGGTCGTATTCAATATAGGACGATCTTACTCGGAATCACATTGGAATAACTTGAAACATGTGAGAGAGGAACCATAGATGCAAGTCAACTATCCCTGGTCCCTTAAGGGCCCCAGAGATGGCAAGATTAATGTGAGAGAGGCCATTGGAGGCCTGGGAGGTGGTGAGAAGTCACCGGAGATGGCCATAGGTGTGAGTGTTAGTGATGTTCGATTAGGTTAGGTTGAGAGTGTTTGAGAGAAAGAGGGCTTTCAGGGCGCCGGGTAGTATAGAAATGATAGGGTTTGAGGAGTCTTTTGGGTTTATTTTAGGAATGAATGTTTGTGGTCGTTGATCTTTATGATCAACGACCGGGATTAAAGGGCATTGGGGCCGGATTGGGTCTTTAGGGTTTGGGCTGGGTAATTTAATTGGGGATTGGGCTGGTACTTGGGTTAGGTTGGGGCTGAAATTGAAATAAAATTAGGCCATATTTTAAATAGTCATTTTTGATACTATATAATTTATAAGAAATAATAAATATTTTCTAAAAAAATACTTTTGTGTACTAAAAAGATCAAAAATAGCTGTTTAAAATTTTAAAAGTATAAAAGATCATTTCATGCATCAATAAATGTAATTATGCATCAGTAGGGCTATTATTGCAAAGATATGCAATATAGCCTAAAAATATAAATGCAATTATAAAAAATGTACTAAAATATTTAAATAAAATTTTGGCATATATAAAGAACTTAGATGACTAAATCACCACAAAAATAATTTGAAAGATAATTATTGAAAATTATATAAATAGAAAGGGGAGAAATAAATCAATTTGGAGCTTTTTAAAAATTATAGAAAAATGCTTATGCATGCTTCTAACTGCATATGTGCTATTTTGATAGTATCTATCTATCTATCTATCTATCTATATATATATATATCTATATATATATATATATATATTATCAACAGATTATCTATAATTATTTAGAAGGTTTAAATGTTAAGAATATTTAAATATAATTCAAATAACTCAAATATTTAACATGGTTAATGTCAAATATCAAAATGGAGTAAAAACAATTCTCTAGCTAAAGTATTTTTTATATTTTTAGATAGCCAACTAAAATGAGTTTTGAATTAAGAATAAAAGTTTTATTACATTATTATAAAAATAATTATTATTGAAAAATAATGGTTTAGAAACTGAAATTTTAAGAAAGAAATATTTTTTAAGAGATATCAACACACCAATAAGAGTTCAAGTAGTGATAAAAGAGTTAAGCATTATCTAAATAGTCATTCGTTGTCTCAACATTTGATTGTTTTGCCATAAATGTGAATTATTATTTTGCTTTCTGATTATTTTAAGAATCTAATGACACCGGCAAGAATGGTATTAAAAAAAAATAAAAGAAATGGTTAATTTTTTCATGTAGTTAATATCCAATGATTATCTATATTTACTGAGAAAGTGTAAATTTTAAGATTATTTACATACAATCCAAATAACTTAAATAGTTGACATAATTAATGTCCGCGCGGGTACTAATACTAGTTTGAAATGATAAAAGATTAAATAATATCGTGCGCGGAAGGAGGAAGGTTTTGGGATCAAACTAAATTTTGACCAACTTTGCACTAGATCATCCAGACTCATTTGTACGAAATTTGATTTTAACATAAATTAGATTTCAGATTTTATTACGAAAAACAAAGGCTATAACAAAAGCTATTCTTATATCAAACGGAATGCAAAGAAGTATAATTTTGATTCCGTTCTAGGATTGACAAATTAAATAGGATGAAAAAGATCTTAATTTAAAAGTATACAAGATTCACGTTATGAACATTAAGAACAATATCCAGATTAATCTGTCGCAAATAGGAATGGCAGGCGGTGCGGTGCGGGGCGGGTGTGGGGCGGATATTGTTTGAACTCGCACAATTTCAACCCACCCCGCCTAACATAGGATTTAAACCCGCAACTACCCGCCTCATACTCCACCCGCCCTGCGCCCAGATTTTTCTAAAAAAAAATCTCTTTTTTTTTGCCAGTAACTGCATTATATAAAGATACCACAAACATCTACACAACACCTTAAGTTTGCATAACCTAGAGACTTTCAACATAAAGGATAATTAATAGCAAATCATCTACTAATACATGATCTGGAATAAAACATTAAAAGTTTATTTTTATTCCTGTTCCTCCTCCTTGGACAGCTTAATCACCTGAAATTAATTAACATAATGCAGCATTAGGCACTGTATATATTCTTAAACGAAGAACTACTTCACCAATAAGAAAAACAATTTGAAAAAGAGAAGAAAAGAAAAGGAAAAAAATGAACTGTCTGAATGCAAAAGCTGACAAATTTTGTATGTGTTTTAGAAAACTGGTTTTTATCCCAATTCCACCGGCGAAGAAATACAATCATGAAAAATTAAATCCCCTACCCACGACACGCCCTGCCCTGCGTGATTTTTTTTAATTTAAAAATTGAACCCGTCCCGCACAAGACAGACGACCGAAAAAGAAAGGCTCCACGTTCGAACATTGGTTGATCTTAGCTTAGCGTGCTACATTCACAACCTCTCAAATCCACTCTGCCCCGCTAACGCTCAAACTCGCACCACCCTGCACCCGCACCGCCCCATTGCCATCCCTAATTGCAAATCAAACTTGCACTATGTAATCAAAAGAAGATAAAGCAAGTTTCCGCTATGTTTCAAAAGCAAAAAATGGATCGTATGAGTTTGCTCAGTTGTTAAAATTTTGAAATACCTTATTCTTCACGTGGCGGTAATAGTGAAAATGATGATAGAGGGGAAGTAAATTTTAGTGGTGTAAAAAAAAATAGTAGGAAAAGGTAAATCGGGTTAGGAGCGCTGAGGTGGCATGTTATGTGGCATTCACCTTATAAAATGCAAGCACCAGTAAGATTGGATGTTCATTTTTGACAAATTTAATGGAAGAAGGGTATATTTGAGCCAATAGTATTACGACATGGTGTATTTGAGCCAATAGTATTACTAGCCCGTTTGGCCAAGCTTTTTTTTGACAAAAAATTGAGGTGTTTGGCCAAGCTTTTGGAAGGAAAAAAAGTGCTTTTGAGGAGAAGCAGAAGCAGTTTTTGAGAAGCAGAAAAAGTAGCTTCTCTTCAAAAGCACTTTTTTGAGAAGCACTTTTGAAAAAAATGCACTTAGGATTGTCTTTTAAAGTTTGACCAAACACTAATAGCCTGTTTGGCCAAGCTGGAGAAATCGGCTTATTTTGAGAAGTGCTTTTTTTAAAAGTGCTTTTGAAAAAAGTACTTTTGGGGAGAAGCAGTTTGTGTTTGGCTAATCAGTCTGAAAAGCACTTTTGAGAAATAATTTGTGTTTGGCCAAGCTTTTTAGAAAGTGCTTTTAAGTGTCAAATTA
>MU758595.1:108753-129866 GCA_026770625.1 Nicotiana glauca
ATTAGGTTTAAGGGTTATTTTGGTATATACAATATTTAGTTAGGGGTATTTTAGGTAAGAAGAAAAATCAAAACTGCTTCTGCTTCTGCTTCTGGAAAGAAGCTACTTTTTTCTGCTTCTCTGAAACTGCTTCTGCTTCTTCCCAAAAGCACTTTTTTTTCCTAAATAAGCTTGGCCAAACACCTCAAGTTAGGAAAAAAAAGTGCTTTTGGGAAAAAAAAGCACTTCTTGCCTCTGGAGAAGCTTGGCCAAACAGGCTATAATTGCTGCTCAGAAGTGCTTTTCAAACTAATTAGTCAAACACAAACTGCTTTTCACCAAAAGTACTTTTGAGATAAAAAAAAATTCTTCTCAAAATAAGCTGATTTTTGCAATTTGGCCAAATGGGCTATACGGCAGGGGTATACTTAAACATTTTCCCATAATACAGAGATTTTGGCCCTTTCGGTTGTTTCTTTCTTTCTCATGAATGCCAAAGTTCTTTCAAATAAATTAAATAATTGTTCCCTTCGGTTCATTTTAATTGATTTTTTTGGCTCTTTTTATACATATTAAGAAATCCGTATTTTAATATTTATTAACAATAAAATTGACCATATTAACCTTAACTTATTCATTAGAAAATATAACAAATACTCCTAAGCTCTTTACTCCAAGGGCAACTTTAAAAAAAAAAAAATTAATTCCTGCTTAATATCTGGAAAAAATTAAATATTATGAAAAAGAATCAATTAAAGTGGGACGGGGAAGGATTTTTATTGCAGAATGCATTCACTAATAATGATTTTTGTTAATTGTGCAATCATAACTTGTCCAGTAGCTAGATTAAGTAGACTTGGTTTCATATGATACAACAGTTGGCAGTGTATATTAATTCATCGTATTAGGTTTATGTGGACCCAAAAGTATAATATTGAGATCCACAAATTTGTGAAATAAAAAAGAGTCTCATACAATTAATGTTAATTGTATAAAACACAAAATAAAACTTCTCGTATAATTGGTATGCTACCGCGTACTGGTATCTCGAAAGCATCAACTCTATCTCATGTCTACTTTTTCCTAGGTTGTACGTAGTTTGCCCTATAAAATGATTCTTATGGTCCAATCAGTGATGACCTTTACCAACAATAATCTTCAATTCTATTGCTTTTTCTTATTGATAGAGGTGTATTTTAGTCTCTGCTGTAGCATGTAACGTGCATAATTTTTCAAAGTACTAATCTTGATTTTATGAATAGTTACAAATAATTATTTTTTTATGTGATCTGATAATATAAAATTCATTTATAATATTAGTTCAAAAAGATAAGCAGTATAAATCAAATACTGGTCACATTTTCTGAACTATAGACAAACACCATAAACGATTTACATGTCCGGCTCTGTTGTTATCACATCGTTCGAGCTGAATTACATCCACCCTCTCACGGTTAAAAAAGTGGCATCAAGAGCTGATTCAATTGTAGCACTTGCTGTAACAAGAAGAACGTGAACTCTTAGGTCCCCAAATCTGAGGGTCCCATTTTAAAAAATTTAGAATTAATTTTAGACTCATGAGTCTTAATTTTCAAAGAATGTCTTAATTGTGAACTTAGAATTTGGAGGAGAATAATAAGTTACATATGTGTGGATGTTAGTCAAAATTAAAAGTGTTCCAATTACTATAAGATAATTAACTGTGAACTTTCCACCTAATGTTATTATACAAATGATACTTTCTTTAATTAATGGAAAAAAATTGGTATGACACTTTCTTTCTATGTTTCTTTTCTTTTGATCTGATGTCAGGTTTAAGGAGTCATGAACCTTTTTGGATTAAGTGGAAAAAACAAAAGGTGGAAACAAGTAGCAAGATTTAAAACAAATAAGGACCCATTAATGTCGTTATATCATCAACAATCATAGAGGCAAAGCAGGCGGGATAACAGTGATGGAGTCATAATTTTTTCTAAGAAAATTCAGAATATTAAAAAATAAACACAAAAACAAATCAAGAGGATTTAACATCTTCTATTTTATGCATAAAAGATGATTTTGGCTATATATATAGCGTAAAACTTTTGACGAACGGGTTCATCCATATCATCTTCTGCCACGGTAGCTCCGTCCCCGTGGAATAAGATGCAACCGAATAAATTGTCACAAAACCCAAATCCCGAACCTGGTTACGATGGCGCCTCTCGTGAAGACAAGGCCAGCCAGTCAATCCAATTCATCCTTTTAAAAACAATTATTTAACACAATTATACTGCAATATGGTTTAATAATACCAAATAGCAGAAGTGTACATAAAAATGCGGAAATCCAACCCAACACAGCCCTAACCGGGGTGTCACAAGTCACGAGCATCTATAAGAATGTAATTCTACTTTACAAGTCTAGAAATACACTGAGCAGGAATAATGAATAACATAGAAAGATAGTGGTGCTGCAAACGCTGGCAGTCACCTCGTTAAACCTCTAGAACTCTGCCTCCACGCAGCCAATACCCGCTACCAAGTGAATGAATGCCTGCAAATGCACGTGAGGTGCAGGGAGTAAAGTGAGTACACCAACTCAGTGAGTAATAAAGGTAAATAACAGCTGAGCAGTAGAAAATTACATAAAGCAACCAATATGCTGTATAGAAGCGGGGTACAATTCTCTGAGAAAAATAGTGAAAACTGTGAAATCTTTAGAAATATCTCGGCTCAGTTTAAATCTCTTTTTAAAATGATCCTTTCAACAGTTACGAAATGATTTCAAAACAGTTAGTGCTGATAAGCACAGAAAAATCCGGCCCTCGGGCACAAATACCACATATAACAGGTAAAAAGGCAAATAAATATGCAAGATGCGCACATAAAAGTTCGCCCCTCGGGCAATATCTCAAAACAGTACCAGCCCCTCGGGCTCACTCTCATAAACACTCTCAGCCCCTCGGGCTCTCTCTCTCATATCACTCTCAGAACAGTATCGTATAATAACCTGCTGCGGCGTGCAGCCCGATCCATATATCGATGCGGCATGCAGCCCGATCCATATCTCGCTGCGGCGTGCAGCCCGATCCACATGGGTACCCACGCTCACTAGGGGTGTATAGACTCCGGGAGGGACCCCTTACGGCCCAAGCGCAATATCAAGCCACCTCGTGGCATATAAAACAAGGCCTGAAAGCCTTCTCACATCACACTTAAGGCCTGAAAGCCTCCTCACATATCACTCGAGGCCTGAAAGCCTCCTCACATCACACTCGAGGCCTGAAAGCCTCCTCACATCACTCATAAGGCCTGAAGCCACCTCACATCACACACGAGGCCTGAAAGCCTCACTCAGTCCAGAAAAAGGCCATAATCCCCTCGGGCATCAATAAAATAGTAGAGCTCAGCCCAAACAATAGTGGAATATCAGTTAAGTCTCAAAATTTCAATTAGAGTGGCTGAGTTTGTAAAACAGTATAATCAACAGGACTGAGTTCAAGTAGTATATTAAATAGTGAGGAAAGAGTGATAAAAATCTACGGAGGACTTAAGTAGTCGGCATTAAGCCCAAAATATGGCAATCAGCCCAAATCATGATAATAACAAATAAGTTCCAGTCAAATACGCGGTAAAATCATCAATCTGGACGGACCAAGTCACAATCCCCAATGGTGCTCTACCCCACGCTCGCTATCCGGCGTGCAAGTCACCTCAATATAGCACTACGGTGTGTAAATCCGGGGTTTCAAACCCTCATGATATCATTTACAATCATTACTCACCTCGAACCGGCGATATCTCTAGCTTGCGATGCCTTTGACCCTCAAATCGGCCTCCACGCGCGTCGAATCTATCCAAAATCAGAGCGAATACATCACAATATGCTAAGGGAACAAAGCCCAAGCGAAAATAATCAATAACGGGCACAAATCCCGAAATTATCAAAACCCGAGCCCCGGGCCTACTTCTCAGAACTCAGAAATTTTCACATTAATAGATTCCTTATCTTCTCACGAGTTCATACATACCAAGAACTCTCAAATCCGATCTCAAATGACTCATCAAATCCCCAAATCAAATTTCAAAATCTCAAGCCCTAGTTCTTCAATTTTAGGCTTAGTTTTCATGAATTCCTAGGTGGATTTCATAATAAGAACGAGTTTTAAGTTCAAAAATCTTACCTCCAATCGATTCTCCTTGAATCCCTCTTCAATTTCCTTTAAAAAACTCTCAAAAGATCAACAATGAAGTAAATGAGCCCCAAAATCGCGGATGAAATATTTTAAAATATTTTGCTCAGGTCTGACCCTTCCTTCTTCGCGAACGCGGTCAAACCTCGCGTTCGCGAAGCACAACCTTGCATTGACCAAATTTATTCTATGCGAATGCGACACAGGGATCACGAACGCGATGCCTCAGCTCCCAGACCTACGCGAACGCGAGGCACCTGATGCGAACGCGAAGAGTAATTCCAGTGGACCCCAAATCTTTATACGCGAACGCGAAGCATCAGCTCCTACCATTTCGCGAACGCGAGAACTCAAGCGCGAATGCGAAGGCTTAAATTTCTGCCTTCCCAATTCCTTATACGCGAATGCGAGCCTCCTCTCGCGAACGCGAAGAGATAAATCTCTGCAACACTGAACCTTTAATTTCTGCAACTTCCAAACTCCAAAAATGGTCCGATTGATCATCCGAAACTCACCCGAGGCCCCCGGGACCTCAACCAAAAGCACCAACACATCCTAAAACCTCATTCAAACATGTTCCAATCACCAAAACACCTCAAACAACACCAAAACCATCAATTCACATCGAATTCAAGCCTAAGTTTTTCCAAAAACTTCCGAAACACGCTTTTGATCAAAAATCCAACCAAACCACGTCCGAATGACCTGAAATTTTGCACACACATCCCAAATCACATAACGAAGCTACAGCAACTCTCGGAATTCCATTTCGACCCTCGGATCAAAATCTCACTTACCAACCGGAAATCGCCAAAATACTAACTTCGCTAAAACAAGCTAATTTCTACACAGGACCTCCAAAACCAATTCCGATCACGCTCCTAAGTCACATGTCACCTAACGAAGCTAACCAAATTATAAAAACTCCAATCCGAGCTCATATACAAAGAAGTCAACTCTTGGTCAACCCTTTCAAATTCAACCTTTCAACTGAATTTGTTCTTCCAAATTCATTCCCAATTTTCCTGAAAACCAAAACCAACAATCTACATTAGTCATAATATATAACACGGGGCAAGTCATGCCCGAGAACTGGCGATCAAAATGCAAAAGCTCAAAACGACCGGTCGGGTCGTTACACAAATTTAATTATATTTGTCGCTCTTAAGTCTATGTGTAGCCTCATTATGTCAACATTGAAGCCAGATAAGGTTTCCCTATGATGAAACATTTTCCTCGATACAGATAGGAAATGTGTTTAATTTCTATGCAGTGTACTTTTTTCTACACTATCAAGTTAAGATGACCAGAAACGATAAGAATTATTTAAGTTATCACAATTTGGTAAACATGAAACGTAGTAAATAATATGTTATAACTGATTAAAACACTTATACTCTAAAATTCTTTACATTATGTGTTAGATCTTTACCCAATGATAAAATATCATTTTGGGTAAGTGCACTTTTTCTCTAGAATTATCCACTCCTTTTTGACCTCTTTACACCAGAAAGGCAAGTAGCATTATGACATACTAGTCACTCTGCTAAGTGGTCTAAGTACCAGTTTGGATTATTAAAGGCTTGTTAATTAGGATTAGGTAACTAATGCTGAGTGGATAACACTTAGATCTTATCTTCATTACGTATATAAAGTATAACGACATTAAAGATTATAACTTTTTTGGCCTTTATAGAGATTCTTTGATATTCCATCCAGTTTATGAATCTTACTCCACTTAATTTGTTGCCCTTGAAATTGTTAAAATCTACATTTTCGATTTAAGAGGCCAACTGTTACGGGGGCGTTTTTGGTCAGTTCAAAGTCACACCCGCGCGGCAGTCAAGTTGCGCACTTGACTCCCGCGCACTTGATTCAGTATTTCCCAACACTTAGCCAAATTTTCAGCAAATTTGGCCTTAAACAAATTTTGGCAACAAATTGAAAAGAACACAATCAAATACGGGAAAATCTCAACCTTTGCATTAATTTCAAAAACTTACAAAGGAACCCTCACTTAACTATGATCACAAGTTGACCACAGCCCCACTTTTGACTAAGAACACAAGTCATTCTTTAGCCAACACAAAGACCTGCCCAATGCTTAGCCTTAGTCCCTTTTGAAATACTTAGAAACCCTCAAGTTTCACTCTTGTTTCTACTTAAACTTCACACGAAATTCCACACACAATCTAAGTCCAAAGGCACTTATGTATAGCACATAGGTAGCCTTAGAACTTGACAACATATGGTCACTTGTTGTCTACAACATTTGCCACTTGTCGGGCTAAGACTAAGTCTGTTCCTATCTGGTAGTTGACATCCCCAACTACCTAGCCATGTTCTACACGAAATAACAGTGAATACAAGTAAAAAATCAGACATGGCTAAAGGTGATTACCAAAAGGAAACCGCCAACTGCTTTGGCATATGCACTGCATGTGCCCTTTGACTTGGTCAGCCGATGCACGCCCAAGACTAGCATTGCGCCCAGCCTTGGCTCGTTTTGACATTGCTTCGCACCAATTCCTTGTACGCAATCCGCCACTCATGATTTTGCCGCACAAGCCCGACGCCACTGCCGCCCGCACACGCCTTAGCCAAGTTTCTGCCTTGCATGCCCATGTCAACCCTTGTTTCGCCAGTGCCATTAATTGTATTTTCCTTCATATAGCCTTGCCTTAGCTATTGAAAGCCTTTGACAATATCCCGCGCTGCCGTACTTCAGCTTAGCCCGCACTTGGCGCTACGACAACCTGTAGTGCCCGTGCTACTAACTTTGGCGTGCATGTCGTGCCATGCCGTCCTAACTTTGCGCGCGATGCCTTCTCAAGCCTTTACCAAGCGTGTCTTGCCTTCCCCAAGACTTTGGCCAATACTTGCCCCTAACAGCCCATATGACATTGTCTTGTTCATTGTCCATAGAACAATGGCAAGGCCATCACGCCCAATCCTTGCCACAACAGAGCCACACCCGATGTCAAAGAGTTAGGCCCCTAACACTAACCAAGATCAGATCCCCTTCAAAACAACGAAATCTTGTAGATGACTGATTGAATATCATTAATAATAATGGGAAAAAACATGTCCATTTTAAGTAAAGAAACTAAAAATGATATATAAGAAGAAAGGAAAAAGAAATGCAGTGAGCGTGGATCGAACACGCGACCGTCTTGCCTATTGTCCGCATGATTATTTTACCCGCACACAGACGAATGACAAGGCCATCACGCCCAATCCTTGCCACAACCGCACCACACCTGATGTCAAAGAGTCAGGCCCCTAACACTGACCAAGATTAGAACCCCTTCAAAACTTCGAAAACTTGTAGATGATTGATTGAATATCATTAATAATAACATGAAAAAAACATGACTATTTTAAGTAAAGAAACTAAAAACTATATATGTGCCTTTTGACTTGGTCAACCGATGCACGCCCAAGAGTAGCATTGCGCCCAACCTTTGCTCATTTTGACATTGCTCTGCACCAATTCCTTGTCCGCAATCCGCCGCTCATAATTTTGCCGCACAAGCCCGGCGCCACTGCCGCCCGCACACGCCTTGGCCGAGTTTCTGCGTTGCATGCCCATGTCAACCCTTGTTTTGCCCGTGCCATTACTTGTATTTTTCTTCACATAGCCATGCCTTAGCTATTGAAAGCCTGTGATATAATCCCGCACTTGGGGCTACGACAACCCGAAGTACCCGTGCTACTAACTTTGGCGCGCATGTCGTGCCATGCCGCCCTAACTTTGCCCATGCTGCCTTGTCAAGCCTTTGCCAAGCGTGTCTTGCCTGCCCCAAGACCTTGACTAATACTTGCCCCCAACAGCCCACATGACATTGTCTTGGCCATTGTCCGCATGATTTTTTTGCCCGCACATGGAACAATGGCAAGGCCATCACGCCCAATCATTGCCACAACCGAGCCACACCCGATGTCAAAGAGTCAGGCCCCTAACACTAACCAAGATTAGAACCCCTTCAAAACTTCGAAATCTTGTAAATGATTGATTGAATATCATAAATAATAATGGGAAAAAAACATGTCCATTTTAAGTAAAGAAACTAAAAACGATATATAAGAAGAAAGAAAAAAAAATGCGGTGAGCGTGGATCGAACACGCGACCGTCTTGTCCATTGTCCGCATGATTGTTTTGCCCACACACAAACGGCTCACGCCCAATCCTTGCCATAACCGCACCACACCCGATGTCAAAGAGTCAGGCCCCTAACACTAACCAAGATTAGAATCCCTTCAAAACTTGTAGATGATTGATTGAATATCATTAATAATAACAGGAAAAAAACATGTCCATTTTAAGTAAAGAAACTAAAAACTATATATTCGAAAACTATATATGTGCCCTTTGACTTGGTCAGCCGATGCACGCCCAAGACTAGCATTGCGCCCAACCTTGGCTTATTTTGACATTGCTCCGCACCAATGCTTGTCCGCAATCCGCCGCTCATGATTTTGCCGCACAAGCCCGGCACTATTGCCGCGCGCACATGCCTTGGCCGAGTTTTTGCGTTGCATGCCCATGTCAACCCTTGTTTCGCCCGTGCCATTACATGTATTTTCCTTCACATAGCCTTGCCTTAGCTATTGAAACCCTTTGATATCATCCCGCGCTGCCATACTTCAGCTTAACCCGCACTTGGCGATACGACAACCCGAAGTACCCGTGCTACTAACTTTGGTGCGCATGTCGTGCCATGCCGCCCTAACTTTGCCCATGCTGCCTTGTCAAACCTTTGCCAAGCGTATCTTGCTTGCCCCTAGACCTTGGCCAATACTTGCCCCCAACAGCCTACATGACATTGTCTTGGCCGTTGTCCGCATGATATTTTTGCCCGCACAAAGAACAATGGTCAGGCCATCACGCGCAATCCTTGCCACAACCGAGCCACACCCGATGTCAAAGAGTCAAGCCCCTAACACTAACCAAGATTAGAACCCCTTCAAAACTTCGAAATCTTGTAGATGATTGATTGAATATCATTAATAATAATGGGAAAAAAACATGTCCATTTTAAGTAAAGAAACTAAAAACGATATATATGAAGAAAGGAAAACGAAACGTGTGAGCATGGATCGAACACGCGACCGTCTTGTCCTTTGTCCGCATGATTGTTTTGCCCGCATATAGACCAAGGACAAGGCCATCACGCCCGATCCTTGCCACAACCGAGCGACACCCGATGTCAAAGAGGCAAGCCCCGGACACTAACCAAGATTAGAACCCCTTCAAAACTTCGAAATCTTGTAGATGATTGATTGAATATCATTAATAATAATGGGAAAAAAACATGTCCATTTTAAGTAAAGAAACTAAAAACGATATATAAGAAGAAAGGAAAACGAAACGTTGTGAGCATGGATCGAACACGCGACCGTCTTGTCCATTGTCCGCATGATTGTTTTGCCCGCATATAGACCAAGGACAAGGCCATCACGCCCGATCCTTGCCACAACCGCACCACACCCGATGTCAAAGAGTCAGGCCCCTAACACTAACCAAGATTAGAACCCATTCAAAACTTCGAAAACTTGTAGATGATTGATTGAATATCATCAATAATAACAGGAAAAAAACATGTCCATTTTAAGTAAAGAAACTAAAAACTATATATTCAAAAACTATATATGTGCCCTTTGACTTGGTCAGCCGATGCACGCCCAAGACTAGCATTGCGCCCAGACTTGGCTCATTTTGACATTGCTTCGCACCAATGCCTTGTTCGCAATCCGCCGCTCATGATTTTGCCGCACAAGCCCGACGCCGCGGCCGCCCGCACATGCCTTGGCCGAGTTTTTGCCTTGCATGCCTATGTCAACCCTTGTTTCGCCCGTGCCATTACTTGTATTTTCCTTCACATAGCCTTGCCTTAGCTATTGAAAGCCTTTGACATCATCCCGCGCTGCCGTACTTCAGCTTAGCTCGCACTTGGCTCTACGACAACCCAAAGTGCCCGTGCTACTAACTTTGGCGCGCATGCCGTGACATGCCGCCCTAACTTAGCCCACGCTGCCTTGTCAAGCCTTTGCCAAGCGTGTCTTGCCTGCCCCAAGACCTTGGCCAATACTTGCCCCAACAGCCCACATGACATTTTCTTGGCCATTGTCCGCATGATCTTTTTGCCCGCACATAGAACAATGGCAAGGCCATCACGCCCAAACCTTGCCACAACCGAGCCACACCCGATGTCAAAGAGTCAGGCCCCTAATACTAACCAAGATTAGAACCCCCTTCAAAACTTCGAAATCTTGTAGATGATTGATTGAATATCATTAATAATAATGGGAAAAAAACATGTCCATTTTAAGTAAAGAAACTAAAAACGATATATAAGAAGAAAGGAAAAAGAAATGCGGTGAGCATGGATCGAACACGCGACCGTCTTGTCCATTGTCCGCATGATTGTTTTTCCCGCACATAGACCAATGACAAGGCCATCACGCCCAATCCTTGCCACAACCGCACCACACCCGATGTCAAAGAGTCAGGCCCCTAACACTAACCAAGATTAGAACCCCTTCATAACTTGTAGATGATTGATTGAATATTATTAATAATAACAGGAAAAAAACATGTCCATTTTAAGTAAAGAAACTAAAAACTATATATAAGAAGAAAGGAAAAAGAAATGTGGTGAGTGCGGGTCAAACATGCGACCGTCTTGTCCATTGTCCGCATGATTGTTTTGCCCGCACATAGACCAATGACAAGGCCATCACGCCCAATCCTTGCCACAACCGCACCGCACCCGATGTCAAAGAGTCAGGCCCCTAACACTAACCAAGATTAGAACCCCTTCAAAACTTGTAGATGATTGATTGAATAACATTAATAATAACAGGAAAAAACATGTCCATTTTAAGTAAAGAAACTAAAAACTATATATAAGAAGAAAGGAAAAAGAAATGTGGTGAGTGCGGGTCAAACACGCGACCTTCAGATCTTCAGTCTGATATAGAGCTGTCCCCGCAAAGAGTGACATGCAGCAAGCTAGGAATTGAACCAAAGTCTATACCGTGACAGAATACTATTCTACCACTAGACCACGGGTGCTTCTTGTTCACTAATGTAGCTAGCATAATCCTTGTACGTTTTCAGAATATTGGTTTCGTCAATTAATATTCTTCAATGATGATTTGTAACTTTCCTACCACTGAAGAACTTCGGGTTGACTTAATTGAGGCAATGGCCGTAAAACAAATTGTGTACATAAATAATTTTTGCCTACTCTAGCAGACCACATAAATTTATCGTCTATATTCCTATTAATAACAATTATTTCCAGAAGAACTGTACAAAGGACTATATATAATTTTTCCCAGTCTACCGCGATCCCACGCTAGTGACATAAATAGAATTGTTTGTCCTCTGCATTCCTTGAGCTTGAGTTTGACCTTTACCTGCTCTTGCCTTCTCGAGCCTTGCTCGTCGTGCAGCTTCCTGGATACGACGATCGTGCTCTTTCAGCATTTGATCCACTTTATTAGGTTGCACAAGTAGTGGACCAGAAAAATGGATTTGGTTTGCCTTGTGACCATGTCCATGCTTCATAAAACAAAAAGATTTAGATAAGAATCCCATCACACTAGAATTAAATTCATACTACAAGAAAGAAACCAAAAAGCTATTTACTGACTGCAGGGCTGTTGCATTAGATGCTGAGTTGCGCGGACTCTTCGATTTTAGTGCCGTCTCCTTCCCGATACGAGACGGGGACGGGAGCAGAATACGTCCCGGATACGGTCAACTGACTTCGGACACTTTGACCGGAGTCCATCGACAAATTTGGGAGAAAATTGAGATTTTGATTTCTCAAAATAAAAAATAAAACAGATTTAGGAGAATGAAAGAATAATGTCCATATTGGAGAATGATAGATTGAATCCTTCAATATTCATGTAAGTTTTTCACAGAATATCTCTCAAAATTTACAATATTTCTATAGCTCTATTTTTTATTAGCCGCACCCGTATTCATATCCGGATCCGTACCCCCGAATCTTAAAATTTAGATTTTGCCGAATCCGATACTCGGATACGTCCCTGTATCATATACCCGCACCCGAGTCCGAACAACTTAGATTAGATGACAGATCCAAGTGAACAATAAGAACAATCCAGTATAATCCCACAAGTGGAGTTCGGGAAGGGTGCGGAGGGTAGTGTGTACGCAGCCCTACCCAGGGGTAGAGAGGTTGTTTCCGATAGACCCACGGCTCAAGAATACGGATCCAAGTGAAGAAAGACTTTATAATTGTTTACCATCACAATGTAAGGGGATTTACTTATGCAAACATTTTTAACTTCACCGTTGAATATATATAAGTTTAACTATACTTGAGGGATGTGAAGTTTCAGCACCTTCACAAAATATGGCGATAATTATCTTAATTCCTGTCTACGCACTCAGAATTCAAGTCCTTTAAGGTCATTAAAATTGCACGAACTCCTTTTTTTATTAGTTATGATGCTTATAAGACTTACCAGATTTGATTCTTTGACGCTGGACCTTCCATTGTCAAATTGACGAGAACCAGCAGGGTTTTGCATGTGACGCTTCTGATCCTGCTTCCTTGGGTGTTCATTAAGCAAACGTACTGGCCTTTCTACTTGATGGGCAGATTCCAGATGTGAAACAGCAAATCGATCTCGGGCATCACCGGCCACAACTGACCGAGATGCTACTAAACTGGATAACTTCGATAAGTCGGGTCTATTGGAACCAACAGATATATCATGATCATATTTCTTCCCAGATTTTGCCCACCCAAATCCCGGAGCTAGAGGTCCGGAATGAGAAAATCTCTCCGAAAGATTCTCCAAGTGATCTCTGCCTCTTTCTTCGCTTGGTTGTGATGGTCTATGTGGATTGTTTGGAAAACCAGTAGAAGCTCCCTTATGGCGATTGAACTGCTCAGATTGGCTCTTAGGATTTGAACTGCTCTGCCTCCTCTATTTCAAGGTACGAGTATTACTTGACATGAACCAAACAGTGTATGAATCATATAGATTGACAACTCGAGTAAAACCATTCTTACACACAAGTATGGTGGGATACTGTAAAAGAAGTATAAAAAATGCATTGCAAATGTACTGGTGAAGATAATCTCTAATTAGTTTCATTTTAATGACACCAAGCTTCCACCAGAGGAGAACTTCATAGGCTCCGAGACAACTGCCACAAATTAGATATTTCCAAACTTTTGGTTGAAATAAAACTTGTGCATTTCATCTTCCACAACAACAATTGCCATGGCTCTAATCTCGCTAATTGGAGTCGGCTGTATGAATCCTCAATATTCATTCCGCTCCAAATTTCTATGGTGATTTTTAAGTTTGGCTGTCAGGTGTTGGGACTTCCTAATTCACGGCAGAACCATTACAATTTAACTAACCTCTTGGAGTTACGAGATGATAAATTGAAGGATTGTTATCTGGTTTCTTTTGGTCTTTAGCATCTTGTATTAGGTAAATATGTGAATCAAGTTTAATACTAAACAATTAAGCCATACTTAAATACCTGCATTGACCTAGCCAACTCGGCATTAGCATCAGGTGCTGGAACAACTCGAACTTCTTTCGATCCTCTTGTATGCCCATCACCAACTTGGCTCTTAACTCCTGCAGCTCCTTGCCTGCAGAAAACAATTCAGACAAATATTATAATTTATTACATATCCTTTGATACTTAAAAAAGGAAAATGTTTTGTCATACAAATGTTAAATCTCTAAGAAATAACTTAACCGGATAAACAAACTAAAATTTCTCAGTGCAAGCCAGCTATGAAAGCAACTACAGAAGTGCCACTAGACAACGAATGTTGCAGACATCAAAAAGATTGTTCAAAAGAACGAAGAAGCTTCCTGATAGAATCGAAAAACGTTTTCGCGCACAATAAGAAGGCCAAAGTTACGTAAAAAAAAAAAAGAAAAAAAAAAAGATAGTTCTAGTTCCTCAACAGGAAAGAAATCTTTAAACTATTTACCTTCGAGCTTCCTCTTCCCTCAGTTTTGCATCAATTTCCTTACTGGGAGGGTACTTCGGCAAACTTGAAGGATCACAAGGCATGGGCTTTGTGGTGAAGAACTGTAGGAGGAAAACTTTGTTAATTAGGAAAATCGGTCGTGCAACTTTATTAAGCCATAATAAATGATATGCACCTTGAAGAAATGAAATGCACATTGAATGACTTCGACGGATAAAATGAAACAATTATTGCGGAGCATCACTTAAAATGAGACAATAAGCCTCCAGCTACCAGGAGCCACATCACTACTTATTTCAAATTTCATTTTTTTTATAGGTAAATTTCAGTTTTACGGCATAACCTCACAAAGTTTACTGCGAAGAATACTTAATCTGTAGACTTGGAAGTATTATAGATTTGAAAGTATTAAAGGTTATCCAATACATAAAGACAGCTTTCTAAAGATAGCAACACTCCATAAATTAATGATATCCACCACTCCACCAAACTTGCTAGTAAGAACCAATATGCCAAAATATATAAGTACACATATCAACATTATCTTAGAAATCATCAAAAAAAAAAAAAAAAAAGGTGAGATGATAGAGATAGTCACTGAAGTGGAGAGGCATCAATAATATAATTGACATGGATCACGGAGCACTATTTATTGCAGAAGGAGAAAAAAGGTTTTGACTGCACGTGTTTCTCTAGGTCCACAATAACTGGGACTTAGTAATCAGTTGAAAGATGCTCAGTAATACTCTTTAGTAAGGTCGGCCGCCGCTTAAATCCAAATTTATTATTTTATTTCTATATGTATTATTTACTCTATGCGTCCCATGTAATGTGACACTCCTTTTTTAGTCTGTCCCAAAAAGATAAGACATTTTTCAATTTTTGGAAACATCTAATCATGCTATCCCTATTATTTTACCTTACTAACAAGACTGGTTGGAAAGTCCTATGACACTGTCATAATGACAGAGAAAGATGAAGGGACACTTGGAACTATTACCAAGTCTCAATAATTAATATGCATGTATTTAGCTTGTATGTCAAAAGTGTTTCTTTACTTCTTAAACTCCGTCCTTCACATAAAATGAGACTGAAACAGTATTTGTTTATATATACATATAAACAGATATGTTGAGATATCACCTAGTGCATCCTCGTCAGATTACAATTTTGAAAGCAACTCATCATCACGAATACTATATTGTGCTTTATAGAATAATATCACCCAAAAATCACATTCATAGCATGCAGGATTCAGTCTTCACTTTTGATAGAATATTTGTTGATAGACTAAACTACATATCACCAAAACTATGATCGATGGTATAAACAGAGGGACAAAGAAACATCAGGGAGGAAGAAAAACATACCTCGCTCTCAAGAGCACCGCCAGCTGTTCCCCTAATTTCAGGATCTATAGAAAGTAATGTGTCCAGTAACCTCACAGCAGATGGAGGAAGATCCTTAAATGTTTCCCCAATACGCCGTCTGTAAGGAAGTATCGGTTTAAATGCTGTTGAATGATGTAATTTTTCTTTTTTCCAGTAATCCTCAGATGGTGAACCACAAAGCTTAAAAATCTTATGCAGCTGCTCTACCTACAAGGAGGAAGCAATTCATGTATCTAAGATGTAAAAAATATGTCCTAACACAGCAGAAAAACACATGGGTAAATTAATCAGGCATAAGTCACTTAAGAAGGAAATGAGACAAATTTTCAGTCGATGAAGAAGAGCATTTAAGAACCTAAAAAAGCCAAATACATCATGAAATTTAGGAAATTGCACATAAAGAAATGTCAAAATTGCAGCTTCAAAAGCTCTCTCGAAGCCCCACTACCAATCACCAAAACACAAGAAAATTTTGATACACAGTGGGGAACAACCGTAAAGATGCTAACACACACTGTGACTCTTACAGCCCCTTTTTGGAAAAATCAAGATGAAAACGGAGAAGAGAAATATAAAAGGCAAAATAGAAGACTCAATCATACTGGCCAATCTAATAATAGGTTATGAGTTGTTATATACAGGTATTATTTTAGGAAGTTGTACTCAATTCTGAATTACAACCTTTCCATTTTCAGTACCCCCAAACTTTTCTATTTGGATCCATCTTTGCTTTCAAAACAAGAAACGTCATTAGAGCCAAATAACAAGTCAGTAACTCAGCAAAGGTCAATTTAAACCTTTTTAATCTAATTGGAAAATCACAAGTTCACTAGCCACGATAGACAAACCAGGTATGACCTAAAATTTAGTATTGATACCAGTCTTGCCTCCCGCTTGTGGCCCCCACCTACTTCATTTTAAATACCTAGATGCTTATTTGCTTTACAAATTGCAGTAACATTTCCAAAATGGAGTCATAAACAAGAAGGTAGCGCAAGTATCATGCACAAGTATATTAATAATTTAGTATATACCTCTGTTCTACCGGGCATGATGGGCTTGCCGGCATATAATTCTCCAAGTATGCAACCACTACTCCATAAATCTACAGCGACTCCATAATGACTTGCTCCAAGTAAGAGCTCGGGTGGTCGATACCAAAGAGTCACAACACGGCTTGTCAATGGAACACTTTGCTTATGATCAAAGAAGGTCGCTAAGCCAAAATCTGCAATTTTCAAGATGCCGTGATTGTCGATTAGAAGATTTGAACCTTTGATGTCCCGATGCAAAACACCCCGACTATGGCAATGATCAAGTCCACTAAGAAGTTGCTGCATATAGCATTTCATCTATAAAAGACAAAATAAAGTCAGAAACTAGTTTTCTAAATTGATTGAAAAGCTGACATAGCTAATTCATCCGTGTTAAATTACGGAAACAGCCTAAAGGATCCCTGGAAAAGCACCTGTGATTCTGTAAATTTGATATCAGGAACAGATGCC
This sequence comes from Nicotiana glauca, assembly GCA_026770625.1. Taxonomy (NCBI): domain Eukaryota; kingdom Viridiplantae; phylum Streptophyta; class Magnoliopsida; order Solanales; family Solanaceae; genus Nicotiana; species Nicotiana glauca. Next base: position 125,814 of record MU758595.1, read on the forward strand.
AGTCCAGTAAGATCATGTTCCATATACTCAAAAACGAGGTACAAACTGCAAGATGATCTTGATGTAACCAAGCCTTCCAATTTGATAATATTCGGATGATCAAGCCTACGCAAAATTACTATCTCTCTTGCCATAAATTTGACACTTTCAGGATCTAAATTATCGAACCTCACTCTTTTGAGTGCAACAACTTTACTGTTAACTAAATCACGAGCCTTGTATACACTACTATATGTCCCTTGGCCAATCTGCAAGAACAAGAAGCTGTCACACAATAAACCAAAAAACTCAAACAACAACTTTTAAACACATTGGAAAAGAAACTACCTATCTTAAAGGAAATAGAAAAGGAAGGGAAATATCGCCACAGGCATTACAAATAAATGTAATTTAAACCATCTAAATCAAAACATTGTAGTTAGCATGTGTATTCTATTAGATATTACGATTGTCTAATAATTAAGGCCAATCAAATACGATTTTGGTTTCCGTCCAATCTAATTGGCAAATTAAACAGTCATAAAGAATGTCTACAGAATTGTACCTTGTCTAATTTCTCGAACGTATCGGCCTTGCGAGGAAGCCATCCATTAATAGCTTCACCTGCAACTGCAGCAAGCCAAGAAGGCCATCCTACAGCAACTAGTTCCCCTTCCAACGCTTTTGGGACGACTCCATATCCAGGACCACAATTCACAATCAGTCCAAGCTTTTCCTTTATCTGCTCGTAATGATCATCCCTCACCTTTCTTGATCCATTATTCTTCCTATCTATTAAACCAAGCTTCACATCACCATTTTCCAACATGTCTTTCACCCTGAAACTCTCCTCTCTCTTTGAAGAAACAGCTCGTGATGCCACGTTTGCCCCTTTCGTAAAATCTCTCCTTTTTTGTCCATCCCGCCTATCTTTGGCAGCGGGGGAAGGTTTTCCACAAACACAACCCATAATCAACCAATGAAAACCCAACCAAAAACCTTCCTCTGCAGTTGCAAATTACCAACCCCAGAGACTAGGCTCTGCAAAATTCGATCTTTCCCCAAGAACCATAGAACCAAAGCTCAAAAAATCTCAACCAGAAAACAGCTACTCAAACAAAATTCCAAATTTCCAGTCCAATCTTGCAAAAACTACAACTCCATGAACAACTATCAAATACACAAACCCAATCCTTATAAATTCTTGATCAGTAACTACAACACCAAAAGACTCACACTTTTTGCACAAATTACAACTCCATAAAAGCTACTATAAAATACCCAATAAACCCAATCCTTATAAATTCTTGATCAGTAACTACAACACCAAAAGACTCCAACTTTTTGCACAAACTACGACTCCAAAAAAGAATTATCAAATACCAAGAATCCACTCTTTATAAATACTTCATATAATAACTAAAGAACCATAAAAACTCCAACTTTCTACACAATTCAATTATTCTAAACCCAACTTTTCTAAGAATTCAATTATGAAATTCAAGATTCTATAATACCTTGTACAGAACCAAAAGAATGAAAAACCCAAAACCCCTCAACAGCTGATCAGACGGCTTTGATCTTCACAATCTCTATGGGTAGCTTCTGAGAAAACCATCAAAATATGGTCTTTGCTTTTTAAAAGAAAATTAAAGCTGCTAGGCTGCAGTTGACTGTTCAACACGCTTATTATGTGAAAATAAGCTGAAGATAAGAATAGAAACAACAGAATTTTAAAATTATATAAAATAAAATAAAACAAGACACAGATAGATAGGGAGAGAGAAAGAGGGGCCGGCAAAAGCACAGAACTTTTCTCTTTCTATAACTGTAACATTTGTTGGGGTCAAAAGACACTTTTTTTCTAGTTGAAGGCTCTGAAGGGAAGAGACTGACTGAAGAGCAGTATTTGGCGTACAATTTGGAATGCTACGACCGCTACGTTTTTTTTTCTTTTTTCTCTTTTTGGGTTATATGGACTCGTTATTTTTCTATACCATAAAAACACTAAAACAGTTGCAGTTGGAGCCAAACACGAGTTATATGATGTTGTGATGTATGTTGGAGGGAGAGAGTAAAAGCATTAAATTTTAGAAATTTTACGTGGAATAAATGATAATAAGAGGGAGCTTTCTAAAAGAAATGACATTTTACACTTGAATAATACAAATAGGGCTTAACTTGTGACACCCCTAACTTTACACAGATTTCCCACATCGACAAAAACACAAGAGGAATGCTGAGTATATAATGTAACAAGCCTTATATTTGACCAAAAGATATTGAAACCTTTTTTATTAAATCAATCAATGAAGCTGAAGGAGTAAATATTAGTCAAACATAATAAACTCCAAATCTAAAAATGAGTCAGAGAGCTATCAATTAGATAAAATAATAGCGATCAATCTTATTAATATTTTTCATTTCCTCCCTTTTGATACAATGGGGATGAACAATTTACATGGTGTAGCCAGGATGATTAACTTGCATCCTTTCCTTTGCTCTAAGAAAGTTTTACAAGTGAGGAGAGAGAAAGAGAGAGAGAGTCTCCCAAAAAAACAAAAAAACTCTTTTTGATTGGGTGATTCCCTCTTTTATCGATAGTCCTAGAGTCATTGCCATATTCTTGGGTCAATGCGCCTTCGTACCACGATCGTTTTCGTCGCTACCTGAATATTGCTTTTCAACTTAATATGTACTGTAGATACTTGGTTTGGAGCAGATCGTGACGTCTCTCACGATGCCACTGCTTAGGTAGGATCTTAGTTAGGTCAATCGTAGCGGTCAGATTTTGACCAATACAGTTTGTCCCTTCGTTTGTCGGGGTCGTCTCTTGTCGGACCTGGCGGACGGATTATAAATTTACACATCTGGGAGAAATCTGACTATCTGTGCCTTGAGCGTGATTTTTAGATCGAGATAAGGGCATAGCTCTCCTACCCTCTTGTACTGTTGCGACCGCTATGGAATTGAAGTGTCGTTTAACTCGAAACTTTGTTCGTGTTTGTTGCAATTATGACACACGTTCCCAGGGGATTGAACCGTTTCGTGCCCTATCAGCTTCGATTGGCGACCCTTGGGTTTTGCACTTAGGGGACTTGTGTCCTATAAATAGAAGGAAAGCATCATTCGATTGACACACTTTCTTGCCCTTGTTGAATGGACTTTGTGAATCTTCCTTTCTTCTGATACTTCGAGTTTTCAATTTTCTCCTTTTTGCCGGAAACTTTCGTCTCAGTCTCTATTTTTTCCTCCATCCTTTTGTCTTGTTAAATTGATACAAATGGCTGGTAATTCTTCACATGCTGACGATCCTGCCGCTGCTACGGTATCGGAAAATGATATTCCTTCCCCCGGAGGGATAGAAATAGTGGAAGATAAGGGGGTTCCGTCTGCGGCTGAAATCTTGCCTTGCCCTGGAAAGCCATGGAAAAATTTCCACAGTCCCGCCAGGGAGGAGCCGGAACATGCTTCCTCTGTTATGACTGAGCAGGGGATTGCAGAGTTGAAGGCCAGATGGGGGATTCCTCACCACGTCAAAATGCTGCCGGCAGTGGGGGATGACATTATACATTTTGATCGCTAAGGATATTATGCGTTCTATGCTTATCCCTTTATTGTCGGGTATACGCTTCATCTCCCTCCCTTGTTGGTAGATTTTTGTCGTTTCTACGAGGTGTGTCTGGCTCAACTTTCGCCGTACTTTTATAAATTGTTCCTTATGCTGCTCAGGTTCGCGGAGCTTGCCGGTCGGGAGGTCACGTTGAGACACATGCTCAATTTCTTTGCTCCTCAACTCATTCGTGGTACAACGGTTCATATGCGCCACTGAGGGACGAAGAGTTTGGTAGTGAAGATGGAAGACAGAACCAACCGTCGTTTCTATGAGAACTATTTCTATGCGTGGACCGAGCACCTTATGATGGATCCTGCAGGGTTCCTCAAGAAATGGAACTTCGCACGTAAGTTTTTATATATTTAGTCGTAGCGATGGTCGACCAATTTTCTTTGGGAGGTACTAATAATTTTTTTTTTTGTAGCCGCGAGACTGCCCCCCCCCCCCCCCCCCCCCCC
>MU758603.1:27297-37521 GCA_026770625.1 Nicotiana glauca
GGGGGGGGGGGTCCCTCTCTAAGACCTAAGGGTGAAGAGAACATGATTGTAACTTCCTAAACCTCTTCAAGGAGAGGCATGATAAATCTTTACAATGAATAAAATCTCCATCATATTGTTCTGGTCAATTTTTCGATTTTCAATTCTATCTTTCGATCCAGTATTAATTAGGATTGACTATGATTTACCCCTTTATTTCTTTTGATTGATTTGCTCTGAAAGTGTTCAATAACTTTTGAGTCAAACAATTTAAAAAAATATTATATTTTCCAGCATAATACCATCCAGCATAAGATTTTTGATTAAATTTGTTCAGTATTTGATAATAAATATTATTTAAAATTAAGAGAAAATGTATATTAAATTTTATAATTATCTATCTCATTTAGAAAATGAGATTTAGAATAATAATTCTGAAATAATTTGTCTTTAACTAAACGACAACTATTATCAAATTATGGGATATAAGTTATGTTATTTTTGGTTTAAAGGAGTTTCTGATTATTTTAATTTTTACAAAAGTTCAAAAACCTTTCTAGAAAAATTCTTTTGCCATTTTTGAAGAAGTATGAATGGCTTGCTAGCATTACTTTTTGCAAATTAATTTTCAGAAACATTGGAAGGAACCCTTTGAGAGAGGCAAGAGCCGTTTGAAAGTACTGTTTGGAGCCGTCAAGTTTTACGAGACAATAAATTAAGAAGATTGTGTGCTATCACGAAGCGCGCACGTGGGGACATCAACGTGAAATCTGTCATGTTTATAAAAAGACAAAAGTAGAGACAATATAGATTTTGTTTTTTCCAGTTTAAAAAAAATTAGCTAGTATTTGGATATAAATTTAATTGAAACTTAAAAATAGAATTTTTTAAGTTGTGTTGAAAAAAATTTTAAAAGTAGAAATTGTATTCGGACATGTATTTTATTTGAAGAAAACTTGAAGTTTTGTGAGTGGAAGAAATTTTGTTACCTAAAAATTACCCTAAACTAGTTTTTGGGAACTTGGAAAGTTTTAATATTTTATTTCTCAAAACATGATCATATTTCATAATCAAACAATATTTTCAAAAATAAATTGAAAAAATAAAGACAAAATTTATGGCCAAACATGAGCTTAGTGTCACAAAATCTATGGCCAAACAAGAGAAATAGTGTCACAAAAATACAAGACATTGTAGGCATATAAATTATATTGGAATCAAATCCTTAAAAATAATTTGGACTATATTTTAAATTCAAGATATAATAGTTCAAATAAATTTATTAGGCTAATATAATTGGATTAATTACATAAGTCCAATATTATTGGGCTAGCCCATTTAATTGGGCTAAAGTGATGAGCCTACTTCATTAAGCCCAAGATGACATCTTCCTAGAGGCCCAGTTTGGTACCACGTGTCAAATGACGTGGCGCGCCAAGTCAAGCGGAAGAGCCAATAGGAACATGCCACCTGTCAAAATGGCAAGGCATGTCCAGTCACACTAAAAGGCCAATAAAATCGCGCCACGTGGGCAAGTGACATATTCTGGCCAATCAAATGCGGCCATGTCACACTTCAATTTGATTGGTCGGAAAGAGTTTGTTCTTATCACAGCTCTTCCCTTCCACAACTATAAATAGGGTTCTTCATAACTTAGAAAGGACACCAGAAGTTATAACAAGAAGCAAGAAAGAGCTCGTGGATCAAATGGTGCAAATTCCTCCACAAATTTCAAGCTTCAAGCAATCAAGTTTCAAGCTTCAAGAAATCAAGTTCAAGCTCAAGAACGAAGAAGAAATCAAGTTCCAGTCCAAGAAATCAAGTTTAAAGCTCAAGAACAAGATCATCATTCGTGACAACAAACATAGATTCAAGATCAAGCTCAAAGGCCTTTGAATTTATTTACTATTGAAAAGAAGAATCAGAAGATTCATAGAGAATGTAACACTCAAATATTTGAAATCAAATACTATATTTTGTAGGGAAAAAGAGTTAAAAATGTTTACATTATAGATTTGTCCACTCTTTCTGAATATAAACTCACTTGCTTGAGTGTGTTGGACAATGATCCCCTCCTGTAGCACAAAAGACTTGGTCATGCAAGTCTGAATCAACTCAACAAATTAGTCTCCAAGGACCTAGTGATAGGGTTACCTAATATCAAGTTCAAGGAAGACAAAGTTTGTGAGGCATGTGCAAGGGGGCATCAGGTAAGATCATCCTTTGAAAGTAAGAAAATGGTAAGTACAACCAGGACGATGGAACAGGTTCATATGGATCTCTGTGGTCCAATGAGAACATTGAGTAGAGGTGATAAGAAATATGTGATGGTACTCGTTGATGATTATTCTAGGTTTACCCTACTCGTTGATGATTATTCTAGGTTTACCTGGGTACTATTTTTAACATCTAAGAATGAAGCATTTGACATGTTTACTGCCTTTGTTAGAAAAACTCAAAAACAACTAGGTAATCAACTTGCATCAATCAGGTCTGATCATGGAACTGAGTTTGAAAATGCTAAGTTTGCTGAATTTTATGATGAGCTCGGTATAGATAAAAAATTCCTGCCCCTAGGACTCCTAAAAAAATGGAGTAGTTGAAAGAAAGAATAGGACTCTTGAAGGTATGGCTAGGACTATGCTTCTTTCTAGTAAATGCCCCATAGCTTCTGGGCAGAGGCTGTAAATAATGCATGTTATATCATTAATAGATGCATGACTAGACCTCTTGTAGAGAAGATTTCCTATGAGTTACTTAAAGGGAGAAAAACAAATATAATCCATCTTAGGGCATTTGGATGCAAGTGCTTTGTGCACAATAATGGAAAGGACTCTTTAGGGAAGTTTGATCCCAGAAGTGATGGGGGAGTATTCTTGGGATATTCTTCACAAAGCAAAGCTTATAAAGTGTTCAATAAAAGAACTTTGTGTGTAGAAGAAAGTGTGCATGTAGTTTTTGGTGAAACTAACATTCTTTTTGAGATACAGGAACATGAAGATGAAGTTATAGGGCTGGTAAAAGATTTGAGTAAAGTCTCAGCTCAAGCTAAAGTTGCACCAAAAGAAGGAATAGGTGATGGAACATGTTCTTCCATCTAGGGCAACCTGACGGGGGGAACTGAACAAAGAGGAACTGAAACCAATCCCCTAAAGGAACCTGTTCATGACCCTGTTCCTCAGCAACAGAACATGGGAGAAACATCAAGCAAAAATCAGTTGGTTGTGAAACCTCACAAGTATCAAAGTTCTCATCCAATTGAGAACATAATCACTAATCCAACCTCTAGAGTTAAAACTAGATCACAATTAAAGAATCTGTGTGCTTTTGAGCTTTCCTTATCTCTTATTGAACCTAAAAATGTTGTTGAGGCTTTACAAGATGCAGATTGGGAAAATGCAATGCAAGATGAACTCAATCAGTTTGAGAGAAGTCAAGTTTGGCACCTAGTTCCAAGACCCAAACATAGGTCAGCAATTGGCACTAAATGGGTCTTCAGAAATAAGCTTGATGAAGATGAAACAGTTACAAGGAACGAGGCAAGACTAGTGGTCCAGGGTTATAGCCAAGAGGAGGGTATAAACTATGGTGAGACCTTTGCTCTAGTTGCAAGACTGGAGGCAATAAGACTCCTCATAGCCTTTGCAGTACACATGGAATTTACTCTTCATCAGATGGATGTCAAAAGTGCCTTCCTGAATGGCTATCTAAAATAGAAGTGTTTGTTAAACAACCTTTAGGCTTTGAGAGCAAGGAATGTCCTGAACATGTGTACAAATTAGACAAGGCTATCTATGGACTCAAGCAGGTTCCTAGATCATAATATGAACGATTGTCCAAATTTCTGCTTGAACATGGCTACAAAAGAGGTAAAATTGACAGTACTTTATTCCTAAAGGAAAAAGGTAAGGATCTTCTTGTAGTACAAATATATGTTTATGACAATTTTTTGGGCAACCACTGACAAACTAAGTAAAGATTTTGCCAAATTAATGGGGAGTGAGTTTCAAATAACTATGATGGGTGAGCTTAACTTTTTCTTAGGCTTACAAATCAAACAAAACCCAAATGGAACCATGATCTATCAGTAGAAATATGCAAAAGAGTTTATCAAAAAGTTTAAAATGGATGAATCAAAGGAAATAGACACCCCCATTGCAACTGTCACTAAATTAGACATAGATGAACCTGGTTCATCTGTTGATCAGAAGTTGTATAGGGGTATAATTGGTTCACTTTTTTATCCTACTGCCAGTAGACCTGACATAGTTTTTAGTATAGGGTTTTATGCTCGTTTTCAGGATAATCCAAAGGAATCTCACTTGACTGTTGTCAAAAGGATACTGGGATATTTGAAAGGCACTATTGATCTGTGTCTTTGGTACCCTAAAGGTAGTAATTTCAATCTAGTAGGGTATACTAATGCTGATTATGCAGGTTTCCTTGTGGATAGGAAGAGCACCTTAGGTATGGCTCATTTTATTGGTTCATGTCTTGTATCTTGGGCCACTAAAAAGCAGAATTCAGTGTCCTTATCTACTGCTGAGGCTGAATATGTTGATGCTGCCTCTTGTTGTACTCAACTACTATGGATCAAATAGCAGCTGATAGATTTTGGCATTGAAGTTGGTTGCATTCCTATCTTCTATGATAACACTAGTGCTATAAGGATGACAAAGAAACGTGTTCATCATAAGAGGACTAAGCACATAGATATTAGAAACCACTTCTTGAGAGATAACTATGAGAAAAGATTGATTACCATAGAGTTTTGTGCTACTAATAAATAAATTGCTGACATCTTTACTAAAGCACTTATTAGAGAAAACTGTGAAAGGAACAAGTTGGAATTAGGGATGATTAAAATCACCTAATAGGACCAGCTCAGAATGCACAATGAAAAAAAATTGAAAATGAAAAAAAATTATTTTTTTTGGCTAGGAAATCTGAACTTGTATAAATATCTACATTAATTTTTACTCAGCTTCATACTGTAATTTGTATACTCCTGTGACATGTGTTAATATGACTCACTGATCTCTTACAAAATTTTCTCTATTATGGTAAATTGAGGCATGGTCAAGAGAATTCTAAATGAAGAACCCGATTCATCAGTATTGGTTCATCTGAATGCTAAGGCATGTTTTCTATACTATGAACAATTAGAAATATAAATATTTAAATCATGAGCAGAAGTCCTACAATTTTTCAACTCCTTAGAAAATTCTATCCGTTTGTTTTTGAACCAGTTCCGTCCGCATTAGAACTCTAAACCACAAAATTTGCCTAAAATCTAAGGAAGCTTAACCGTTCATTCAAACCTGAAATTTCAGGTTGATTAGACCTCTAATTGACCACTGCTAAAACTGTCGTTATACATTAAATGTGTATTTCTCTTTGAATAGGCATCATTACCTCATGCCATCTTCATAATACTAAACCGTCTAAAACCCTTCTTCACTTTCAATTGCTTTTCTCTCCAAAGTTCTAACTCACCAATTCTCTCAAGAAATCAGCGATAATGACAAACCCACAAGACAACCCTGGAACTCCTCTACAGTCCACTCCCTCTGATTCATCTACCCCTCCTCCACCTAGCACAACTCCCAAACCCAGGCTGAGAAGGGTAAAAATGCTTGCTCTAAAAACAGTAGCTTCTTGGGATCTTTCAAAGAAATTGAATGTTCCAAGACTTTGAGTCTAACTCTGTTTTTGAGTCGTACAAGTCTGCTAGTGAGGGGGAAGGACCTGGGTCTTCTGACTCTGAGAAGGCTCAAGAATCCCATTCCAAGGTAAGTTCTTCTTTGACTGAGAATTTAGAAACTAGGTTTGTTCTGGTTGGGCCTATCAGGGATATGGAATTGCCTGAGTTAAGAAGGAGTGGAGGTAAAAAGAAATCTGAAAAAGAAAAAGAGAGAGAGGGTGACTATGGTAAAAAGAGGGGAACAGGGAGAGGAGTGGCTGATCATTCACCCACTGTTGATTTGTCTGTACCTGCTATTTGTGGGGTGGTATAAGAAAATATTGAAGAGATTAGCAAGAAGTCAGGGGGAAGTGGTTCTGGTAAAGCTGCTAAAAGGTTAGTTAATATAAGTTCATAGGGAGATGAACCTGGTTCATCAGTTGAAGAGACCGTAGCAGACCTTTTGAAAAAGGTAGGTGCCAGTTACGATCCAAAGAAAAGGAGAACATCCACACCAAAAGCCCTCAGTGCTACTAAACTTTCCAAGAAAAGAAAGGCTTCCTCCTAACACCTACTGAAACTCCTTTGCCAAAGGGAATATCCACAAGAAGCAGGGTGAAACAAAGTGAGGTTGATCTAAAAAAGGCCTTAGCTGAAAGTAAGAAGAAAAGGAAAGGTTGCACAGTCCTTAGAAGTTGTTGAAGTTGAAGAAATGGAACAGGTCCATCAGGAGAAAGTTACAATAGTGAAGGTTCAGACCCCCAAGCCTAAAAATTCCAAGACTTCTTCCAAGAAGTCTTCCTTTGTATTTGAGGCTACTGAACCTTCATTAGCCAAGAGGACAAGGTCTGCAATGAAAAGTAAACAAGTTTGAATTTCTGAAGATGAGGAATGGAGTGGTGAAAAAACAAGAAGATGAGTCTGATGGTGAACAAGACAAGCTTGCCATGTTTGGCAAAAGAAAAATTTTGAAGGGAAGATTGATGAAAGATTTGATGGAACCAAGGATGGTTTGTTTGGTTGACACGTTGGTTGTTCAGAGTTGGAAGGACATGGCCCTTCAGATGGATGAGAGATTGGCCAGAAATGAAATTATTGAATTCATGGCAAATGCTGAAGTCAAAGAGGGCAGAGTTACTAGCAAAGTCAAAGGAGTTCAAGTGACATTTGATGCAGAGAAACTGGGAGAAATTCTAGACATCCCTGTTGAGGGATATGATGATTACACCAAACAGAGATGGCCAAGTCTGGATTCTCTTCCATCTGCCCTTACAATCACTAGGAACTTCTGTGATATTGAAGGAGTGAATAAGGCCAAGTTTGTGCACAGGAGTGAAATGAATCCACAGCACAAAGTCCTTTTTGAGTTTGTCAACAAGTACCTACTGCCAAGGCAGAAGAGAAGGCATATTGCAAATTATATGGACTTAGTTATGATAGAGTGCCTTGAAAGTGGAAGGCAAATTAACTGGCCTACATTTATCATCAAGCTACTGGACAGGGTCATCAATGGCACCAAGGCTTATGCTACCCCTTATGGATTTATTCTAACTACAATTCTGGATAGGTGCGATGTGCCTCTGAAGAAATGGAAAATGGCCTCAAGCAAGGACTAATTTGGCATTAACACTTTGATTGCTTGTGACTACATAGTTGATTCCATCCCAAATGAACCTGGTCCATCCAAGAAGACTCCTATCAATAGTAAAGTTAGGGCTTTTGTTCAGGAAAGTGAAGCAAGGATGCTGAGATAGTTAAGCTAAAGGCTCATGTGGCAGAGGTGGAATCTGAGAGGGATTCTCTCAGGACTGAGATTGCTAAGGAAAAGGAGAAGAATGATGGAATTCTTCACAATATGCTGAATCTTCTCCAAGCCCAGAACCAACCCTCTAGCTCCCCCAAGCCTTAGGAATTCTAGCCTTTATCTCCTGAACCTGTCTAGTACCTTCAATGACCCTGATTAGGGATTTTTCTTTCTTTTTGCTCACATTTTGAATATTTTTGTTTTCTGGTTGTGGATAGTTGTAGCAACATATCTTCTGTCAATGATATCTACTATCTTTTCTCTTGTTTAATGTTAATCTTTCCTTGATAGTTTAAATACGTTTGCTTGATTACTGATGATTAATCCATGATTGCACTTGTAGTTGCCTCAGTGGCCATGAGTACTTATTAAAATCTAGGACTCACACTTTGTATGCAACTTTTAGATGATGCCAAAAGGGGGAAGAGATCGTGCTTTACATATTCTGAATAAGTGATATTTATAATTTAATTAACCTGATCCTTGATGATAAGAAATTTTCTAAAACTTTGTATTGATGGTTAAGATGAATTCTTACAGGATCCAAGTAAGTAAAAAGCATAGAGTTTGTCATCATCAAAAAGTGGGAATTTGTTGGCCCAAGAACAAGTGAAGTTTTGAAGACTGACAAAAGAACTCATAAATGGACCAGGTCCATCTTCTGAAGCACAGTCATGATCGACCCAAACATGTGAGATGCACGTGAAAGAGATAAATCTAACTTATCAGAAGTAATATCTCCTGATCTGATCGAAAAGGTTGCATATTGGATAATGAGAGTAACACTCCTTACATGAAGAGAACACAGTTTAAGAAGAGGATAGTATTAGAGTAAGAGATCAACTAGAACTCCTCTACGATGGAAGGGTAGCATCTGTATCCGAGTTAATATAAAATTACTAACCCATTAAATATTAATGTTGTTCTCTTTTACAGGTAATGCACATAAGCAGAAGTTAAATTTAATTTGAGAGCAAAAGAGCAAGGAAATTTTGCAAGCAATTTATGTGTGATTCAAGCGTGCAATCCTGAAACTACTTGAACAAGATAATAGAACCAATTCCAAGTGTCTATCTTTTATTTTAGATCAATTGTAGTAGCTGATTTTACATTGTACCTTTCAGCTTTTATAGAAGCAATTGTATTAGGTACCTAGAGTGTTCAAGTTAGAGTTAACTTGAAGTTGTCGCAACGGTTGAGGCTGTGTGCCACAACGGGATTAGTGTTAATCCTTAGGTTTATAAAGATTTTGTAAATGTTGTTTTGGCTCAGTGATTTTAGTGAAAGTTTGGAAAAATTCTACTGAGTAGTAGATCGTAATTTTTTCACCTTTTGATCCAGGTGTTTTCCACGTGAAAATCTTTGTATTTTTATTTTCTTTACTTCTTATTCCACAAATAGTAGTAGTTAGAACGCATAGAAGAACCAAGTCCTTCTATAGTTTAGTTAAGCGAAAATTGAGTACCACATAAATCACCCTCCCTCTTGTGTGGTATTAAAATATGAAACATCACCAACCCGCTAGGTAAGCCAACTAATAACTGTTACACCCTGCAATATTACGATGATGTTACGTCCTGCAGTATCATATTACGATGATGTTACACCTTGTAGTATTATATTACGGTGATGTTATACTTCACAGTATAAAGTTATGACGATGTTGCACCCTATAGTATTGTACGTTAAATTTGTCGTAAGGTAATTAACATCAGTCCAAGTAAAAGATTATTTGGAGATTATAAGTATTATGCTATTTCACAAGCGATGGGTAAATTCCTGAAGGTGAAAGGGGGAGCAAGTCAAAGAAAATAAATTTTTGTCCAAGTTTGGCATTTTGAGATAAAATACGGTCGAGCGATAATACACGATCATTATGAACTAGTACCATGCAAGGTACCATATGACCACGGTAGTATAATATATAAAGTATATTAAAAATAAATAAAATTTTAAGCAATTTGTGATAATTTTTAAATTATACGGATAATTAGTTAATTATCGAATAACGGGACATTACCAAATTAATAAGTTGGTAAAGATTAATAATCTTCACCACCATTCCACGTGGCATAAAGCCACAATGGCTAAACATGACTCATAAGTCATTTCAGTCCGTGTGGCCACCTAAAGGTAAAATGTAACTTTAGTAGGAATCTTATTTCATTTAGGATCAGAACATGGATCATGGTTAATGTATTAACCTTAGCTCAAAAGAAGTGTTGAAGCAGAAGCAAAATTTCATATCAAAACAAGCTTCATTCAGAAGTGATTTTATTCCAACATTTCATGGAATCAAAAACGTGATTCATTCCAAAAGTTCAAGGAACCAAAAACGTTATTCATTCCTATTTTCGTTCAAGGATTCAGTAGCAGAAGCTTCATTTCGTTCAAATAATTCCAGGAACATGAATGTTAAGGCCCTCCCTTTTTTCTTTTGGCATTATCCAAATTATACTGAAAAAACGAACAAACGTATAGTTTTCATAAATTACTCTATTTATAAAAATACTAGGGGTGTCTATTTTCTTGATCCCCATATGAATTATTATTATTTTATGTTCATGGGTCTTAGAATAATACGCAGTTGAAAAATTTTATCTGGAAAGAATATTGATATTTTTACGTATTTTTCATGCATTTCACCTATTCATACATGTGCATTGACCCATGACCAGATGGCGTTATATACGCGTATATATGTATGCATATATATATATATATATATATATATATATATATATATATATATATATTT
>MU758603.1:38204-87975 GCA_026770625.1 Nicotiana glauca
TACATTGATGATTTTGCCCACGGTGGCCGATATGATATGATGGAATGCCCTTAGCGGCTGCTGATGTTAAGAAATATGTACCTATGCACGACATGAAATTCATACGCATATGCAAGATACTATAATTGCTTCATGATTTACAAAGTTATTCAGACTTACAGGTGGAGTCATTTACGATATATTTTCTCTATGTCTGTTATGTACTTATTTATATGCCTTACATACTCAGTACATTATTCATACTGACATCCCTTTTTGCCTGGGGACACTGTGTTTCATGCCCGCAAGTCCAGATAGACGGATTGAGATCCCTCCAAGTAGGCTATCAGCTCAGCGGAAGATGTTGGTGCACTCCATTTGCTTCGGAGTTGCGTGTTTGGTTAGTATAATTTAGATGTGTATTGTTTGATATGGCAGGACTCTGTCCCAACCTTTATGATATTTATGTACTCTTATAGGCTTGTAGATATATATCGTGTACGTGAAAGATTGTACGGCCTTGTCGACCTATGTTTTGAGTTTATAAAGGATTATGTTGTCCTATTAGGCCTGTATGTTATGTGTATATGATGTTGTAATAAGAAAGATATGTTACGTTGGTACTTGGTTGAGTAAGGTACCAGGTCCCCGTCGCGGCCCATCGCTTTGGGCCGTGACACAAGTGGTATCAGAGCAGTTCTGTCCTAGGGAGTCTACAAGTTGTGTCTAGTAGAGTCTTGTTTATGGGTGTGTCGTGCACCACACTTATAAGCAAGAGTCTATAGGGCATTTAGGACTGTCACTCTTTCTTCTTACTCTAGATTGTGTGGTAGAGCTCACTTATAAGAATTCAAGTCCGGAACTTCTATTCGTAATAAGATGATGTCTACATTCAGAAAGAAGAACGATAAGAGATATAGCTGTGGAATTATTGGTTTAGATAAATTCGATTTTGCATATTGCTTATGATAAGTAAATCTGAGGTCTTTAGCAAATCATATGTGTACTGGAAGGTGCAGGCCTCTTGATAAGGAACCTTAAGGCAAGAATATTTATCCATCTTTATGGTGAAAGACAATGCTTTTAAGAAGTAAAAGAAGCAAGGTGAAGAAGGGTACGAGACGCCCAGTTAATGAAGATCATTCGTATTACAGTTCCGACAAAAAAATATAAGCATTAAGAGTTACCCTCAATAGTAATAGAGATATGAGCACTGGAAGCCTTGAAGGAATAAATATTACCTTAGTATGGCTCCCGCCCCTAGTAAATAAAGAATGTTAAGCAATTGAAAGAGACAAGGGATGGAGCAAGGGGAGCCAAAAGCAAAAGAATATTTTGTTCGAGTTTTCAGATTAAAGCAGTAGACATAGATAATAACGGGAGATAAGAAGAGAGTTAATGAGCATTATGAGTAAGATGTGATAAACGGATGATAACGATAGGTCAAAAAATGATGACAATATTACAGAGTTTACAGTCAAGTGAAGGGAAAGACAAAAGATGACAGGCCTTGAGACAATAAAAGAATATAGGCCATAAATTCATATCCTCATTCCGAGAAATAAGTTTCCAACTCTAGTGCGATTACCAAGAGAAAAAGTTAGACCCAGAGTGTAACGATCCCAACCCGGTCGTGATGGCGCCCAACACACTACTAGGCAAGCCCGACCATTTATCAACACTTAACCCACTTAACAGGACAGAGAATCAATAAGCCATTTAAATTAAATACTAGAATATACTGAAGGAATACGGAAGTTTAACAAAATACCGAATACAACCCACTATGGACCCGGTGTCACAACCATGAGCCTCTAAATACAGAGTTTTAATCCTAATATAAGTCTGTCTAAAAGCTGAAAATACAGAAAGTAAAGATAGAGATAGAAGGGAGAATCCTCGGCTGCGAACGCCATGCAGCTACCTCAAATACTCCCGGAGAATTCCTCTGGAAAACTGGACAGAGCTCACTCGGTATGGATATGTCCTGAATCTGCACACAAGGTGCAGGGAGTAGAGTGAGTACTCCGACCCAGTGAGTAATAAAAATAAATACAATCCGAAGATAAGAAAATACAGTAAATACACAAAGTAAGATATAATCCAAATATACAGAAACGTATGGAACT
Source organism: Nicotiana glauca (assembly GCA_026770625.1). Classification (NCBI taxonomy): domain Eukaryota; kingdom Viridiplantae; phylum Streptophyta; class Magnoliopsida; order Solanales; family Solanaceae; genus Nicotiana; species Nicotiana glauca. The sequence goes on from MU758603.1 coordinate 40,313, forward strand.
GAACAACTGAACAACAATTAAAAATACAAATACATGAATGCAAAATGCATATGATGGTACATTTCAGTACCCACTGCGGCGCGCAGCCCGAGCCACCCATAATCATTTAACGTCGGCGGCGCTCACTGGGGGTGTGTACAGACTCTGGAGGGGCTCCTACAGCCCAAGCGCAATATCAAGCCATCTCGTGGCATCAACAAATCCTGGTCAGTCATTGTTACCTGACCCATTTACATCATATAGTACCATTGTTACCGTTGTTTCAAGTTCCTGCTGCGGCGCGCAGCCCGAGCCACCCATAATGTTTCAAGTCACATCACACAGTGCCATTGCTACCACTGTTTCAAGTTCCTGCTGCGGCGCGCAGCCCGAGCCACCCATAATCAGTCCAGAAAACATCATAAGCCCCATGGGCATTTATAAAACAGTGAATCCAGATACGACCGAAACACGTTGTTCATCAAATGCATGAACGCGGCTGGAGCATTAGTCAACCCAAAAGACATAACTAGAAACTCATAATGCCCATATCTCGTCTTGAAAGTTGTCTTCATAATATCAGAATCCCTAATCTTCAGTTGGTGGTAGCCTGAGCGAAGATCAATCTTCGAGAATACCCTCGCTCCCTGGAGTTGATCAAACAAATCATTAATGTGCGGTAGTGGATACTTGTTCTTCACTGTCACCTTTTTCAACTACCTATAGTCAATGCACATCCTCATTGTGCCATCTTTCTTCTTCACAAATAAGACCGGTGCACCCCACGGTGACACACTCGGGCGAATGAACCCCTTATCTAGGAGTTCCTGAAGCTGCTCCTTCAATTCCTTTAACTCACCTGGTGCCATACGATAGGGAGGAATGGAGATGGGATGAGTGCCCGGCACCAGATCAATACCAAAATCAATGACCCTGTCTGGCGGCATGCCCGGCAGGTCCGCAGGAAATACATCAGGAAAATCCCTCACAACTGAGACAGAGTCAATACTAGGAGTCTCAGCTCCAACATCTCGCACAAAATCCAAATAAGAAAGACAACCCTTCCCAACCATACGTTGGGCCTTTAGGAATGAAATAACTCTGTTAGGAACATAGTCAGTCATACCATGCCACTCGATACTCGGGACACCCGAAATAGCCAAAGTAACTGTCTTAGCATGACAGTCTAGAATAGCATGACACGGAGATAACCAATCCATACCCAGAATAACATCAAATTCGACTATGCTCAATAGCAATAAATCAACTCGGGTCTCCAGACCCCCAATAGTCACTAAACACGACCGATACACATGGTATACAATGATAGTATCGCCAACCGGGGTAGATGCGTGCACAGGTAAAGCAAGACACCCTCGGGTCGTACCCAAATGATGAGCAAAGTATGAAGATACATAGGAATAAGTAGAACTGGGGTCAAATAAAATTGAGGCATCCCTGTGGCAGACTGAAATAATACCTGTGATAACAGTATCCGAAGCGATAGCATCTGACCGGCCCTGAAGAGCATAGAATCGAGCCTGACCACCGCCTGATTGACCTGCGCCCCTGGGGCGGCCCCTGGCTGCCTGGCCTCCTCCCCTAGCTGGTGGGGCAGATGAAGAAGAAACTGGACCAGAAGACAAGGGCTGATCTCTCTGTTGAGACTGACTACCACGAAGCCGAGGACAATACCTCTTTATATGACCAAACTCGCCGCACTCGTAGCAACTACCAGGTGCTGGAGAAGGGGACTGATGGGAAACCCTCGCACCAGAGTGACTAGCTGATGCACTCGGCGCCGAAGAACCCTGAGCTGAAGGAGCATAAGATGAACTCTGTGCCGGGAGGGCACTTAAAGAAGACTGACCCTGCTGAAACCCCTGGTGACCACGGCCTGAAGATGCCCCACGATACTCGGGACGAGCCGACTGATGAGGCCTGTAAGAACGACCTCTCCTCTGCTGAAACTGGCCCCTAGACGGAGCACCACTGTAGCTACCTGACCCACGAGGCCTCTTGGCCTCCCGCTCCTCTCTCTCTTGACGGCAATCCACCTCAATATCTCGAGCAATATCAATTGCATCCTCAAAAGTATGACTCAAAATCCTCTCTCGAGCCATCAGGATACAGATGGGATAGATAAGTCCGTCCACAAACCTCCTAATCCTCTCCCGATCAGTCGGGACCATCCATGGAGCATAACGATCCAACTCTGAGAATCTCATCTCATACTGAGACACGGTCATATCTCCCTGATGAAGATACTCAAACTGCCTACGCCGCTCCTCCCTCTGAGACCGTGGCACCCACTTCTCCAGAAAGAGAGTGGAGAACTCCTGCCATGCCAAAGGCGCTGCAGCTACCAGCCTCTGCCGCTCATATGACTCCCACCAGGTGAATGCTGCTCCTGAGAACTGGAAAGTAGTAAATGATACACCGCTAGTCTCCAAGATCCCTGCTGTCCGCAGTATACGTCGACACTTGTCGAGAAAACCTTGGGCATCCTCGCCCTGAGCACTACTGAAAGTAGGAGGTGAAAGTCTGCTGAACCTCTCAAGACGACACTGCTCATCGTCTGGCATAACTGGAACCATAACATCCTGAACCGGTGCAACCGGCTGAACTGGGGCAACCTGCTGAACTGGGGGTGCCTCTGGTGTCTGCAAACCCTGCACTACCTGCTCAGGCGTGCGAGCAGCGGGGGTCTGATGACCACCCCCGGTCTGACAAGTAGCTGCGGCAGTAGTGGCTGAGACTGCCTGAGCCAGGCCAGTGCAAACCGATAGAATCTGAGCTAGGGCCTCCTGAAGACCCGGAATCACAATAGGCACAACTGGTGCCTGAGAAGGTGCTGCTGGAGTCTCTACAGCTGGAGCCTGATCCTGCGCCGGGGCAACTGGTGGGTCGACAGGTGCTGCCCCTGTGGCTCTGCCTCGACCACGACCTCGACCTCGACCGTATCCTCGGCCTCTGGTGGCCTCAGTAGGTGGTAATGGTGGTCGTTCGCCACGTCCGGTAGCGCGTGTCCTCGCCATCTGCGAGAGAATAGAATAACGGAATTTAGTTCTCGGATCAACAAAGTCGCATGATAAGAATTCCAAGAATATGAAATTTTCCTAAAGGTTCTCAGCCTCCCGAGGATAAGTACAGACGTCTCCGTACCGATCCGCGAGACTCTACTAAACCGGCTCATGACTCGCGAGACCAAGTAACCTAGGCTCTGATACCAACTTGTCACGACCCCAACCCGGTCGTGATGGCGCCCAACACACTACTAGGCAAGTCCGACCATTTATCAACACTTAACCCACTTAACAGGATAAAGAATCAATAAGCCATTTAAATTAAATACCAGAATATACTGAAGGAATACAGAAGTTTAACAAAATACCAAATACAGCCCACTATGGACCTGGTGTCACGACCATGAGCCTCTAAATACAGAGTTTTAATCCTAATACAAGTCTGTCTAAAAGCTGAAAATACAGAAAGTAAAGATAGAGATAGAAGGAAGAATCCTCGGCTGCGAATGCCATACAGCTACCTCAAATACTCTCGGAGAATGCCTCTGGAAAGCTGGACAGAGCTCACTCGGTCTGGGTATGTCCTGAATCTGCACACAAGGTGCAGGGAGTAGAGTGAGTACTCCGACGACGACGCTCACTGGGGGTGTGTACAAACTCCGGAGGGGCTCCTACAGCCCAAACGCAATATCAAGCCATCTCGTGGCATCAGTTAAATCCTGGTCAGTCATTGTTACCTGACCCATTTACATCATATAGTACCATTGTTACCATTGTTTCAAGTTCCTGCTGCAGCGCGCAGCCCGAGCCATCCATAATGTTTCAAGTCACATCACACAGTGCCATTGTTACCACTGTTTCAAGTTCCTGCTACGGAGCGTAGCCCGAGCCACCCATAATCAGTCCAGCAAACATCATAAGCCCCATGGGCATTTATAAAACAGTAGCTCTCAGCCCGAAATAATATTTAAAATATCATTTGAGTTTTCAAAACTTATAAATCTGGATGAGTTTGCAAAACAGTATTTAAAAACTTGGACTGAAACCAAATGATATGCAAGTCATGCTAAAGCAGTAATATCAATCCCCGAAAAATTCTACAAATCGGCACGAGGCCCCAAACATGGCAACAAGCCCAAATAACATCAATAGAGCATATGTATCAATCACCAGTATAGTATAAATATCACTCGGGATGGACCAAGTCACAATCCCCAATAGTAAACGACCCGCACTCGACGTAGAATGCGTGTCACGCCTCGATATAGCGTTACAATGTGAAAGTCCGGGGTTTCAAACCCTCAGAGCGGTATTTACATCTATTACTCACCTCTAGCCGGCCAAATACTACTCCGCGATGCCCTTTCCTCTCGTTTGACCTCCTCACGCGTCGAATCCAAAACCACAATGAATACATTACAACAGGCTAAGGGAATATAACCCCATCGAAAGAACTCGAAAAACACCCAAAAACACGAAGTTGGCAAAACCCGAGCCCCAGGCCCACGTCTCGAAAAATTATAAAATTAATATCACCGGCTTCTTTATCTCGTCACGAGTTCATACATACCAAATTCACAAAAATCGGAGTCCATTTGGTCCCTCAAATCACTAGTTTAAACTCTTTCAAGTTTCAAGACCTAACCTCCATTTTTAGCCTTAATTCCCTTGGATTTTCAGTGTTAATCCATGTTTTTACACCATAGCAACATAATCTAAGACCAAGAATCCATACCTGATGAAGACTCTTGAAACCCTTTTCAAAATTGCCTAAAAATCGCCTTAGTCCGAAGTGCAAAATGTTTTCTCCTTCAAAATTCGCGAAGAAGGCTTAATATGGTTATGCCCAGTCATTTTCGCTTATGCGATCAAATAACCGCATCTGCGGTCACTGCACACGCGACCAAATGACCACTTATGCGGTCTGCCTTAAAATCCCTTGGACCGCTTATGCGGTCTAGAACCGCTTCTGCGGTCGCCGCATTTGCGGATCCACGTTCGCTTCTGCGGAAATCCCTGGTCCTTCGACGACCACTTCTGCGACCAATACGCTGCATCTGCGGAACCGCTTATGCGGTCCCTTTTTCGCAGATGCGGAAACGAAAGAACCAGCAAAACTTCAAACCTGCAACAAACTCCGAATCATCCGTTTAACCACCCGAATTCACCCCGAGGCCCCGGGACCTCAACCAAAAGCACAAACGTGACCCAATACCTTACTCAAACTTGCTCGAACCGTCAAAACACTATAGTTAACATCAAAATCATCAAATTTTCTCAAATCAAAGCCTAAGTTCAACCAAAACTTCCGAAACTCGCATTTGTTCAAAACCCGACCAAACGATGTCTGAATGACCTGAAATTCTGTACACATATCCAAAATCACCTAACGAAGCTACATCAACTCTCGGAATTCCATTCCGACCCTCGGACAAAAATCTCACCTATCAACCAGAATTCGCCAAAATTCAAACTTCGCCAATTCAAGCCTAATTCTATACCGGACCTCCAAATCCAATTCCGATCGCACTCCTAAGTCACAAATCATCCACCGAAGCTAACCGAACCACCGTAATTCGCATCCGAGCCCTCTAACTATATAATCAACTTCCGGTTGACTTTCCCAAAACAAGCTTCCTCCTAAGAGGCTAAGTGCCTCATTTCCAACTAAAACCAAGCCAATTCTACCCGATCAACTCAAATACTGATATTGAAACATGGTGCAACATAATATGGGGGAAACGGGGCGGTAACTCATGTGACGACGGGTCGGGTCGTCACACAGAGTAATAGAAATTAATATGGACTGGTGAACCAGATAAACTAAATATGAATTAGGGACTGAGTGATTTGATAATAGTCAGCATCATGAGAATTTCATATCGCATTCCAGCAATAATAGGACGGACAACAGAAGAAGATTCATAAGAAATTCAGAGAATGGTCATTCAGGAAGCCGCTTCCCTAAAGCAAGCAATGTTAGTAAAGTCAAGCTTAAGGGACCGTATGTACCAGTTACATTAAGTGTCACCCTCGCGAGTAAGGGACTTTGTCATCCTTGGTATAGAAGGATTGCCGCAAGGCGAGTAAGGATCATTGATGTTGAGAAATGACGCCAAAGATGAAGAGGTAAAACATATATAGGTATATCCTCATGGCTTCAGCTCTTAGTACACCCCTAAAAAGGGGAATATGGAGTGATGTGACATTAAATCAGGATTAAGTGGTTCTAATGACTATGGATTAGTAAAGGAAGAATGCGATAAATGAAAGAGGAATGAGATAGCACTTATCCAAATCTTACAGATACACTACGATTCAAGAATATTGTGCAAGCACGATGCCAAGGAGAGGAAGTAAAGGTTCTTGCCCGAGCTGTTATTAATAAATAAGGAGCCAGTGCGAGACGTAAGTTAAGACAAAGGAAATAACCCAAGAAAAATTACGAGGAATATTGATATGAAAATGGGCCAACGACCAGTTAGTAATTGGTCAGGAAGATCTTAGTTATGGCTAAATAGGAGGTTACAGACGAGTCATCAGATCGTGTAAGATATACATACTAGAACCCAACATGGAGAATTCAGCCTCGAAGAAAATCATTATAATACTTGAGATATATTCAAATAAGAGTCGGGTAGTTAAAGGTACCATATGAGTGTTACGGAGATAAAAGAATGTGCCACTGGGAAGAAAGTTAAAATAGCAGTTCAGAAGCAACCATACAAGCACAAGGGCATGGAAGTAAGAAACTACAGATAATTATAGGCAAGGAAGGACATCAAAAGGTCCGTAATAAGCTCACAACTTTACAAGAGTCAAGGGTTCTCCCTAAGACTACAATGAAAGACTAGCCGAGGAGATAAGAAATAAGGCTTCAACCTAAGCACAACGACCTAAAGAGGAAATGACCGTGTAACAACAATCTCGCAACAACATTGTAAGCATTCCAAAGGAAAATGGCACCTACCGTGGCTAATGAATAGGAAGTAAGAATTAAAAGTAATATTCGTGACCATATGAGTTTTATGAAAACTCTGGCAAGTGTGGGCACAAAGATAAGCTAAGTATGGACGCAATAAGGGGACAGAAAGACTAGGAAAAGTAATAGCTTACGTTGAAGGAAAGCTATGATGGAATGAAAGAATTATTCGATCAATAATCCAGAGTTAGTACGCTATGGATACACTCAAGATTTTGGAGCATTATCCAGGTAGCATATTTGTTGACAATCATACAGCCATAGAAGACTCTAGTATAAGCTAAAAGAAAGAATTGAGCCCAAGATATAGACAAAGGATTGAATTGTTAGAAGGTTGTGTCATGGATATTCTGTAATGCCCATGAAAGGCTAAGGTAATAACTGATACCATGATCCACATATCGGAAGATAGCTTAAGCCTACGTAAAGGTGATCAGAAGGAAGAGGAAACTAAAGAATTAAATCACCCAAGTAAATCAGGAGTCTGATTATTGGACCTAGAAAAATTATAGAAGTTGTGCTTGAGAACATGACGGAATCACTCTTAATATAAGATGTTCAAGAGAAATAACACAACAATTATAATCTATAATGGCTCTATAAGGAAGCTAGTTAGAAGAAGTATCAGCCTCATAAAAAGTCAGTACAAAGCTTCCACCGGATTGTGTATATACCAGAGGTGCGAGTATTATAATAGAGCTTCAAGTTAAGGACGTGAATTACACCTAGGTGGAAGGGAGGTTAGGAAAGAGATAGAAGATACGATGCGAGATTTTAAGGTAAGTAAGGTAAAGGTGAACAATGTACGAGATACTCAAAGGCAGAAGATCGTGAATTGTTCATACTTCAGATAGAAGACTATAAGCACGGGGATCCAATAACCGGGAATGATAGCGGCATCGTCAGCGGCATGTCTTCCAGCTTATGGTTTCTAAGTACTGAGAAATCTAGTTAAGATAATAGAGAAGGGTTAGAGACGATGTGATGTCTCGCTTGACGTTCCAGAATAACATAAGGAAATGTATGGGGAAGCAAGTTGAAAGAAAGTTGCGAGTAGTATAAATGGATATGTATAGGTCGCGAGCTAAAGTGTTGTAGAGCGACAATGTTTTAAGAAAACATGAGTAGGGATAAGGAAAGGCAAGTAAAAAGGTGACGAGAATGGATAAGTCCTCGGGATTAAGTCCATGAAAATAAGAGAGATAATGGTTTCTCTAAGTTATTGAAAGTTTAGAATAGCCTGAATGAACTCAAAGGAGTGTAAGATTAATAGCATTTAGAAAGAATGAAATGACCTAATAATAAAATGAGGTTATATTTGTGACAGATAATGAATGACGTTTGGGCCTTCGTTTGAATAATGATTTGAAAAAGAAAAAAAAGAAGGAGCAAAGATTTCGCTGGTGGCATGAAATTAGGATACCCCCATAAGGTGAATCATATTGAGACACTACAAAATATGATTATGGAAATCACTTCAAATATTCCTCAATGCAATGTAAGCTCTAACATCAATGTATTACGTAAAAAGTTTCAAGTCTTCAAGTAGAGGATTGTAGATCAACATTGAGGTGAATCAACAATGGATGGATATAAGTTACAAAGAATGACATGAGATTAGGCCATGATTCTTAAGACAAACGGTAATTAAAGGACTGAGATTTATACCTAAAGGATAGGCAACAAAGTAACTTGGAGTTTGGTAAGCATACCTTAATAACGATAAATTGAAGTAAAGAAAATTATGGTATAGCATGACCCATGTAGGTGCAGTAAAGCCATACGAATGGATGACCAGATCTATGAAATAAGATATGGCCATATTCGCATGTTCTAGGATGTATCGAGCAAAGAACTTCAGGACACCTATAGATGCCCAGAGAGGCATCCTATTAAGCCTTGTATATGTCTACAAAGTAAGGCCTAGAGATTGACTAAAAGCTAAAAGGAAAAAACAAGAAAAACGAATCGCATAAGCACACTTACAAAGCCAGGGTCATATAGGATGCATGATATGAGGTAGCAGCAGTTGCGAGATTAGAAAGATTTCGACCACAAGTCATGATATGAGAAAAAATACTAAAGGGGGGGAATACCCTAGACTTTGGATTTATTCACAGAGCAACTTCTTAGGAGAGTATTAAGGTATTTACAAGAGCTATAAGTTATGAAAATGATAAGAGCATCAGTCAACATTCGAGGACGAATGTTCCAAAGGGGGGAATGATGTTACATCCCGCAATATTACGATAATGTTACGTCTTGCAGTATTATATTACGATGATGTTATGCCTTGCAGTATTACATTACGACAGTGTTATGCTTCGCAGTATTAAGTTACGATGATGTTGCACTCTGTAGTATTGTACGTTAAATTTGTCGTGGGTAATTGACACAAATCCAAGTAAAAGATTATTTGAAGATTATAAGGATTATGCTATTTCATAAGCGATTGGTAAATTCATGAAGGTGAAAGGGGGAGAAAGTCAAAGAAAATGAATTTTTATCCAAGTTTGGCATTTTGAGATAAAATACGGGTCGAGCGATAATACCCGATCATTATAAACTAATAACATGCAAGGTGCCATATGACCACGATAGTATAATGTATAAAGCATATTAAAAATAAGTAAAATTTTAAATAATTTGTGATAATTTTAAAATTATACAAGTAATTAGTTAATTACCGGATAACGAATTATTACCCACTTAACTAATAAATGGGTAAATATTAATAATCTTCGCCCACCCTTTCACGTGGCATAAAGCCACAATTGCTAAACATGACTCATAAGTCATTTATGTCCATGTGGCCACCTAAGGTAAAATGTAACTTTAGTAGGAATCTTATTTCATTTAGGATCAGAACATGGATCATCGTTAATGTATTAACCATAGCTCAAAAGAAGTGTTGAAGCAGAAGCAAAATTTCATTTCAAAGCAAGATTCATTCAGAAGTGATTTTATTCCAACATTTCAAGGAATCAAAAACGTGATTCATTCCAAAAGTTCAAGGAACCAGAAACCTTATTCCTTCCAACACTTCAAGGAACCAAAAACGTGATTCATTCCAAAAGTTCAAGGAACCAAAAACGTTATTCATTCCTATTTTCGATCAAGGATTCAGATGCAGAAGCTTCATTCCATTTAAATAATTTGAGGAACAGGCATGTTAACGCCTTCCCTTCTTTCTTTTTGACATGGTCCAAATTATACTGAAGAAACGAGCAAATGCACAGTTTCCATAAATTACTCTATTCATAAAAATATTAGGGGTATCTATATTCTTGATTTCCCATTTGAATTATTATTTTTTTATGTTCATGGGTATTAAAATAATACACAATTGAAAAAGTTTATTTGGAAGGAATATTGATATTTTTACGTATTTTTTATGCATTTCACTCATTCATACATGTGCATTGATCCATGACCAGATAGCGTTATATATATATATATATATATATATATATATATATATATATATATATATATATATATATATATATATATATATATGTATACGGGATATGGAAAAGGTTATGACGTTATATACGCACCACCACCTGATCAGCTGGTATACGTTAATGATTTTGCCCACAGTGGTCGATATGATATGATGGGATGCCCTCAGTGGCTGATGATATTATGAAACATGTACCTATACAAGACATGACATTCATACACATATGGAGGATACTATAATTGCTTCATGATTTACAAAGTTATTCAGACTTACAGGTGGAGTCATTCACGCTATATTTCCTTCATGTCTGTTATGTGCTTATTTATATGCCTTACATATTCAGTACATTATTCGTACTGACATCCCTTTTTGCCTGGGGACGCTGCGCTTCATGCCTGCAGGTCCAGATAGAAGGGTCAAGAGCCCTCCAAATAGGCTATCAGTTCAGCAGAAGATGTTGGTGCGTTCCATTTGCTTCGGAGTTGCGTGTTTGTTTAGTATGATTTAGACGTGTATTGATTGTTATGGCGGGACTCTGTCCCGATCTTTATGACATTTATGTACTCTTAGAGCCTTGTAGACACATGTCATGTACGTGAAAGATTGTATGACTTTGTCGACCTATGTTTTGAGTTTATAAAGGATCATGTTGGCTTATTAGGCCAATATGTCACGTGTATATAATGATGTAATAAGAAAGATACGTTACGTTGGTACTCGGTTGAGTAAGGTACCAGGTGCCCATCGCGGTCTATCGCGGCCCATCGGTTTGGGTCGTGACATTAACTGTCAAAATTCAATATTGCTAATAAGTCAGTTAAACAAATTATATTATATAAATCTATTATATTTTCCAAGGACTAGTAGTACAAATCATAAGTTCTTAAGAATAGAGTTTACAAAGTCGATATGAAGAAAATACATCTTCCGTTTGAATGGTACATAAATAGAGTTTTTACAAAGCTAAAGCTACCATGAACAAGAGGCAACTACAGCAGGAACGCAAGTACGCCTTCATATCCAGCAACCATCGGACTCAGCAACATGAGCATCCAGGATTTGCACGCAATGTGCAGGAAGTGCAGTATGAGTACAATCGACCCCCTGTACTCAAAAAGTAACAAACCTAACCTCAGGTTGAAAGCAGTGACGAGCTAGAATATAGGTCGGGTCCAACACAAATAACCAACAGCAGTTCGTACAACGTAAATCAAATAAACAAGAAAATATTTCCGGAGGTAAAAATGTTCAACTTTTACACAGTTTTCTATAAATAGTTTTACTTTTTAATAATATCAGTGAAAAATCAAATCTTTTAACGAAATCATCAAAATATCATGAGATAGTTTGGAAACTGTAATTTTTCTGAAATATCCTTTTCACAATAGGTAAACATGTTTCATTACCTTTCCAAGTAGCAAGTGTGAAATATCACTCTATGCTAGCATACCGATGTGTAAAAGTCATGAATGATGTGATACCGTACAACATGAGGAAAAATGCATCTCGCTGCATGTATGCCATATATGCATGCCAATGACATGTATCTCAAAGATGAGTCATATACTCACACTCTCAGAGTACTCAACCTCATTGTATTACACTTTCCAATCATCATGTTCAACCACTCGGTCCTGTATATGGTCTATATGACCCAGGGAATATCCATCCCGAAATATATACATCGCTGACCATCAGTCGCTCAGTACTGACAAAGGCTAATCCGGCCCCATGGAGAAGATCTATCTCGAGGTGTATAAATTCTTCGGACAAGATCTATGTCCGAGGAAGATCCGTCCCTCAAAATAATAAACTGCGCCCATTGTGAGTGTGCAGACACCGGAGGGGCTCCTACGACCCAAGCGCTATAACAAGTCAATCATGGCATAAATCAACCAGGCCCTCGACCATACTCAATAATCAATAAAATATGTTGCAGCATACAGCCCGATCCCATAACTATCACTCATAATCAGGCTCTCGGCCTCACTCAGTCATCAATCTCTCCATTCTCACCCACAGGCTCACAATGTCATGAAAACTGTCCTAGAACAATGATATTATGTATCAAATAGTAACAACTGAGACTAAGATATGCGTGGATGTGACTAAGTACGAATTATTAATGAATTCAATGAGATGACAGCAAGAAACGATCACTATGGGTCAAAACAATATCAACATAATGCATAAAAATGATATCTAGCATGATGTACAGTTCATTTATTCTATCACATGGTGAAAACACAGATATCAATAAAATAAGGTCACTATTCAGTGCCCTGGAAACAACATAGTCACAATTCACTGGTGCACGCCCACACGCCCACTACCTAGTATGTGCGTCACCTCAACATCAATCACATAGCACGCAATTCGGGGTTTTAATACCCTCAACACTAAGTTTAGAAGAGTTACTTATCTTAAACAAGCCGATTCCGACATCGAGCAAGCCAAGCGATGCTCCAAGAATGCCATCACGCGTGTAGCGACCTTCGAACGGCTCAAAACTAGCCAAAAGCAACTCAATTACATCAAATAAAGCCCAAGGAAGAAATTATAATTGATAAAGATTGAATCCTAAGTCAAATCCCAAATTCGGCCAAAAACCTCACCCGGGCCCACGCCTCGAAACCCGACAAAACTAACTAAATTCGACAACCCATTCAATTATGAGTCCAATCATACTAATTTCACTCAATTTTGACTTCAAATCGATGTTCAAAACTCAAAAATTCATACTATGGAACTTTAGGCCAAAACACCCTATCTCCTCTTTATAAATTCATCAACCAAAAGCTAAAATCGAAGATAGATTTACGAAATATAACCAAACCGAGTAGAGAATACTTAACCCATTTCATATGAAGAAAATTACTTCAAGAATCGCCTCAATCCGAACTTCATAGCTCCCAAAATGAAAAAAAGGTCGAAACCCTCGAAATAGAGTACTTTATAAAGATACCCAGGCCTCTTCTTTCGCGAACGCAGGATAACAATCGCGTCCGCGATGAACAACAAAAACATCCACCAATAATGCTCTACGCGTTCGAGGCACAAGCCTTACAAACATGATACAAACTGAAGACATAACTTCACGGGAGCGGCAGAAACCTCGCGAATGCGATGAAGAAAGATCCCATAGCTCCAGCTCTCATCTCAACTCTACGCGAACACGAAGGAGACTAGCCCCAACTCTTCGCGAACGTGGACCAATATTCGCGAGCACGATGAATAAAATTCCACTGCCATCCAAATACACTACGCGTTCGCGGCACTTGCTTCACGAACGCGATGAAGGACAGAGACACCAGATATCAGCAAACTGCAGCAGTGAAACATGAAGGAAAAATAGCCTGAAATCAATCCGAAATACGCCGGAGCCCCTCAGGACCCTGTCCAAACATACCAAGAAGTCCCATAACATAACACGTACCTACTCGAGGCTTCAAAACACACATAACAACATCGAAACGTTGAATCACACCTCAATTCGAAATTAATGAACTTCAAACTTCCACAACCGATGCCGAAACCTATCAAATCACACCCGATTGACCTCAAATTTTGCACTTAAGTCACGTTTGATATTACAAACCTGTTGCAACTTTTGGAATGGGAATCGGACCCCGATATCAAAAAGTCCACTCCCGGTCAAACTTTCCAAAATTCTAACTTTCGCCATTTCAAGTTAAATTCCACTACGGACCTCCAAATCACGATCCAGACGCGTTCTAAGTCCAAAATCACCCAACGGAGCTAACAAAACCATCAGAAATCCCATCCGAAGTCAAATACTAAAAAGTCAAACTTGATCAAACCTTTCAAATTTAAAGCTTCTAGTTGAGATTCATTCTTCCAAATCAATTCCGAATAACCTGAAAACCAAAACTGGCGATTCACATAAGTCATAGTACATCATACAAAGCTACTCATGCCCTCAAACAACCGAGCGAAGTACAAATGCTAAAAATGACTGGTCGGGTCATTACACATTTAGGGTTGGGTAATCACTTTAATCGTTAGAATATGAACTTTTAATGATTGGTTTCTACACTATTTGAATAGTTTTGGATTGTTCGGCTCCGATTTGAGGGTTTGAGCACATTATTAAGTTTGGAAGTAGGCTTTGAGGCGAGGTAAGACTCTTTTATAACCTTGTAAGAGGGAAATTTCCCCATAGGTAAACTTAATTAATATGTGATTATTTGTGGGGTCTACGCACGAAGTGAAGAGAGTCCGTATGTAGCTACTATTTCTGTTATGTCAAGATAGTTTTAGGTTTACACCATATTTTGTGGACACTATTATTGAATTATATGTGATAATTGTAAAGTTGAGGATTTGTAAGGATATAAAGGGTTCAAGTTGAATTGTCTTCATTTTTAGAAGAATCAAGAAAGGATTATGATTTAAATGATTAAATTATATTTGACCGCGTCGCAAGCATGATCCGCGAGCGGGGTAATTTCTTAAATTTATATTTGACCGCGTCGCATATATGATATGCGATCAGGGTGAATAGATGCATCTATGGTTCGTGTCGTTCGATCCTCGCAGTGCATAGTTTACATTTATGTTGGATCGGGCCAAACGTCCTCGGTGGTATTTGTGTGTGATTGTCAGTGTTACACACCATGTTTTCGTACGTGAAAGTACGCCATAAGTAAATTAATGAAAGCTCATAAATAAAATATTATATCCTGCATTTCATACGTAAAAGTTTCGTCGCAAGTTAATCAACGTAGACTCGGAGATGAGATTATCTTGAGGTTATCAGCATTTATGCTATTTATAACAAGCAATAAGCAAGTACCGTAAAGGTTAAAAGGTAAACGAATCAAAGAAAATGAGTTTCGTTGAAGGTTGTCGATTTCGGATAAAATACGGTTCGAGCGATAATACCCGGTATTTACGGACTAGTGCTATACAAGTACCACATGACCGCGACAGTAGGATACATAAAGTGTGTTAAAAGTAATAGTATTTTAAGTAATTTGAGATAATTTTTAGTTATGTAAATAATTGGATAATTAATAATTTTTAGTGAAAGATTAATTAAAATATTAATAATTAAAGAATTGGTTAAGATAAGACCATCCCCCACGTGGCCACCCCAATGAATTGTGACTCTTAAGTTATCATGTTATGTGGCAAGATTAGAAAGGTAAGATTTGGCAAGTCTTAACAACATGAGTCACATATTCATTTAATCAGAGAAAGCTATTTTAAGTCTTAAGCACATAAGTCACGTATCCATCTAATGAAAGAGAGTCATTTAAGTCTTAAGAACGTGAGTTTCTTCAAATGAATTCATGTGTACACTATAAATCAAATTGAATCTCGTATAGAGAGTGGCTGATCGTGAGTTCTTTAAAGAGCAAAACAAATCCGTACAAAAAATTGATAACGTTGGTAGATTGATTTTGTACCGCGTGAATTGCAAATTCTAAGAAAATTGGTTCAGGTATGTTAAGGCGATTCCTTCTTTCTTTTTGGCATGATCTATACGACACAAACGAAATGAGTAAATGCACAACTTTCATAAATGACTCTATTCATAAAAGTATTAGAGGTGCCTATGTTCTTGAATTTTCATATGTCTTGTTATTTTATCGTCTGCTCATAGATCTCAGAAAATATGTAAGTTGATAAAGTTCATTTCGTAATATTAATTAGAGGTATAATGGTCTTATGATGTTCCGAGAGATTTTATTAATGTACTTCTGATTTATTGCATTCATTTATACGTGTATATATATATGTGTGTGTGTGTGTGTGTATGTATATATATATATATATATATATATATATATATATATATATATATATATATGGGATATGAGAAAATGTTACGGCATTATATACGCACCACCACTTGATCAGCTGGTATATGTTGATGATTTGTCCACAGTGGCCGAGATGATATGATGGGATGTCCTCAGAGGTTTGATGTAACACATGTACCTATGCACGACATGACATTCATACGCATATGCATGACGCTATAAGTATTTCACAATTTATAAAGTTATCCAGACTTACAGGTTGAGTCATTTACTCCATGTTTCTTCCATGTCTTTTATATACATATTTATGTGCCTTACATACTCGGTACATTATTCGTACTGACATCCTTTTATTGGGGATGCTGCATTCACGCCTGCAAGTATTGACAATCAGTTTAACGAGCCCTCATAGTAGACAAGGTTAGTATTCAGCGAAGGATTGGTAAGACTCCACCTCATTCCGAGTGAAGCCGAGTGTATGAGTCATCGTATCAGAATTTTGCTACAGACTTATGGGTTGAACGGTACCCTATCCCATTTAATGTCAAATACTCTTAGAGGCTTTGTAGATAGAAATTCATTTTTTACAGTATGTCAGAGGTCTTGACGGCCCATATATATTCATGTTTAAGAAAGATGGTTCATTGATACACTGCTTTCCTACTTATAGTTACACATTATGAGTTGTGGCCATGTTGGCCCAGTTACCAATGACAGTACGATATGAAAGATACCTATGTTGGTACTTGGTCGAGTAAGGCACCGCTAGCCCATCGCGGCCCATTGGTTTGGGTCGTGACAAAAGTGGTATCAGAGCAATTCTGTCTTGGGAGTCTACAAGTTGTGTCTAGTAGAGTCTTGTTTATGGGTGTGTTGTGCACCACACTTATAAGCAGGAGGCTACATGGCATTTAGGACTGTCACTCTTTCTTCTTACTCTAGATCATATAGTAGAGCTCAATCGTAAGAACTCAATTTCCTAAACTTTATCTTACTCATAATTCTACGATGCCTACATCTAGAAAGATGATTGGTAAGGGATTGAATGCGGCTGTGGAAGAGTTGAGTCAGAGGAACTCGATTTTGCATCATGCTTATGATGATTAAATATAAGGTCTTCAGCAAATCATATGTGTACTAAGATGTGTGAGCTTCTGGAAAAGGAGCCCTAAGGCATGAATATCTATCCACCTATATAGTAAAAAAAAAAGCAACGAGAGATTCAGAAGGTAAATACAAGCTTCAACAAGTAAAAGGAGCAAGATGAGGGTACAAGGTACCTAGTTAATGAAGATTATGGGTATTTACAATTCACAAAGAAAAATATACGCATTTTGAGTTACCTTCAACAATAACATAGATATGTACAATTGTCCATACCCATCTCATTTATGCCCAATAGGGGCTAACATAAGAGAAGGACGGATATTAAGATCCGGCTGGTGTTAGAATAACCCAAAATGGTGGATGGATTATTTGTGTTAGTTGACATTTTCGGAGGATATTGCTAATGTGCTAATAAATCTTCTTGTGAGACACCTAGATGGTGCACTCTAAAATATTATAGCTAGATATGAGTACTACAAAGATATGCACTGAAATCCTGTAAGGGATAAAAATTACCTTAGTATGGCTCCCGTCCCTAGTAGAGAGAGAATGTTAGGCAACTCGAAGAGCCAATGGATGGAGCAAGGGGATACAAAAGCAAAAAAAATGTCTTGTTAAGATTTTTAGAATGAAGTGGTGGACAGAAACGTTAGCAAGGAAAAAAGAAAAGAGTTAATGAAGCATTATGAGTAAGATGTGATACATGGATGTCAATGGAAGATTAAAAAAATGATGACATTATTACATAGTCTATAGTCAAGTGAAGTAAGGGACAAGAGGTGACATGCCTTAAGACAACAAAAGAATATAGGCCATAAGTCATATTCTCATTTTGAGAAATAAGTTCGCGACTCTAATGCGATTACCAAAAGGAAAAGTTAGACCCTAGAGTAATAGAAATCAGTATGGGCTGGTGACCAAGATAAACTAAACATGAATTAGGGACTGAGTGATTTGATAATGGTCGGCATCATGGAAATTTCAGATTGTATTCCGACGATAATAGAATGGACAACAGAAGAAGATTCATGAGAAATTCAGAAAATGGTCATTTAGGAAGACGCTTCCCTAAAGCGAGCAATGTGAGCAAAGTTAAGCTTAAGGGACTATATGTGCCAATTATGCTAAGTGTCACCCTTACGAGTAAGGAATTTTATTATCCTTGGCATAGAAGAATCACCGCAAGGCGAGTAAGGGTCATCGATGATATGAGAAGACGCGAATGATGAAGAGGTAAAACATCTATGGGTAGATCGTCGTAGCGCTAAATGTTAGTACTCCCCTAAAGGGGGGGAATATGGAGTGATGTAGTATTAAGTAAGAATTAAGTGGTTCTAATAATTATGGAATGGTAAAGAAAGAATGTGATAAAATGAAAAAGGGATGAGATTGTACTTATTCAAAGCCAACAGATATGCTACGATTCCAGAAGCATTATGCAAATACGGCGTCAAGGAGAGGAAGTAAGGGTTCCTTCCCGAGATGTTATTGATTAATAAGGAGCTAGTGCGAGAGGTAAGTTAAGACAAAAGGAAATAACCCAAGAAAGATTGTGCGGAATATTGATATGAGAATGGGCCAAAGAGTTGTTAGTATTTGATTCAAGAAGAGCCTAGTTATGGATAGACAAGAGGATACAAGCAAATCATCTGATCGTGCGAGATTGTAATGACCCGATCGATCATTTTGAGAATTAACACCTCGATCCCCTATTAACTACTTTTCCGTTTTTATTTCTGGTATTGTGATTTTCCGGGAGGATTAGCTTTGATTTTTGGAGTGTTTTTGGAACACTTAGTCCCTAAATAAGAGCTTAAGCTTTAGAATTTTTACCATAGTTAGAACGGTGTGAAGACGGCCTCGGAATGAGAATCCATCGATTTTGTTAGCTTCGTTGGATGATTTCAGGCTTACAGGCATGTTCGCAGTGTGTTTTGGAGGTCCGTAGCTTATTTAGGCTTGAAATGCCGAAAGTTAAATTTTTGAAGTTTCTACATCGATAGTGAAATTTTCGAAATCCGATTATGAAAGTTGGGATAGTTATGTAGTGTTGAATGTGACTTGTGCGCAAAATTTGGGATCAATCAGACTTGGTTTGGTTGGTTTAGAATTCTTGGGATTTCAAGTTCATTAGGCTTGGATTGGAGAGTGATTCATGGTTTTAGCATTGTTTGATGTGATTTGAGGGTTGGACTAAGATTGTATGATGTTTTAGGATTGGTTGGCATATTAAGTTGAGGTTCGGGGGGCCTAGGATGAGTTTAGGATGCTTAAAGGAATTGGATTTGGACTTGGCCAATTTTCTGAACTTGCTGAACCTGTTGGTTTCGCACCTGCGGAGTTTGGACCGCAAGTACAGTGGCGCAGAAGCGGTTTGGAAACCGCAGATGCGGTATAAGGCGTAACGACAGTTGGTCGTAGATGCTACTCAAGGACCGCAGAAGCGGAACCGCATCTGCGAGGTAAGAAGCGCAGGTGCGGAATCTTGCCATTTAATGAAATTCTGCAGGTGCGGAGCATGAACCGCAGGTGCGATGGTCCCCTCGCAGAAGCGGACGTCACTACGCAGAAAAGAGAGAAATTGAGGGTTTGAATTCATAACTTTTAAAATCAATTTTGAGCTCGGTAAAAGGTGATTTCTTGAGAGATTTTGAAGGAGAACTATTGGGTAATGAATTTAAACTCTAATTTGATTCTAACACATTAATCTATTGTTATTTTTCTCAACTAATTAAGGGGTTTGAGGGTAGAAGTTTGAAAATGAGGGAAAAAGTTCCGCAATAGAAAATTTGAGTTTTTAATACGAATTTGGCGTCGGATTGGGATGATTTTTGTACGAGTGAACTCGTGAGTGAATAAATGTTCATAATCCGTAACTTTTAACCAATTCCGAGACGTGTGCCCCGGGAGGATTTTTGGGCTTTTTTTCTATTTTCTTGACTTAGCTTTGATTCATTTGGCTAAACTTGTTGCTTGTATTTATATTTACATTATGAAATTGATCTGATTAAATTTGGGCCACTCCGTATTGGATAGTCGTGGCAAGAGCGTGATTTCGGATGGATTGAGCTTGGTTCGAGGTAAGTGACTTGCCTAACCTTGTGTGGGGGAACTCCCCTTATAATTTTTGTGCTGTTGTTATATGAATGCCGTGTACGTGAGGTGACGAGTGCGTACACATGCTAATTGTTGAAAACCCCATTTTCATTAAGTAAATATCTTTGTTTTCTTTTAATTGAGCAATACTTGTATTTGAAAGTTCCTGTTAAGCTTAGGAAAGCATGCTTATGTGACTTAACTGTCTTATTTGCTTTAACTACTTACTTGGATTCTGTGTAGCATGTTTAGAGTAGGATCTTCCTGTTTTCTTGATACGAACTTGGCTAGAACTGTAGATTTCTTCTTAAAATTGTTGTGTGTTTACTTTGGGACTACGGGACGGTATCTTGGGAGATCTCCCTGCATGTTTACTTTGGGACTACAGATCGGTATTCCGGGAGATCCCCCTGCACATTTATATTTGGGACTACGGGACGGTATCCCGGGAGATCCCCATGTACTGGTTATTTACTTTTGGACTACGGGACGGTATCCCGGGAGATCCTCAGCATATTTATGTTTGGGGCTACGGGACGTTATCCTGGGAGATCTCATGTGGCTATCACTACTTACTGAGTTATTTCCTTTCTGAGATTTTATCTTTATTTGACTGTTAGCTTTTTTAATTATACTGTCACGTTTTATACTATTTTATCTTTTTATATATTTTACTAGTAGGTCCCTGACCTTTCTCGTCACTACTCGACCGAGGTTAGGTTTGACACTTACTGGGTACCGCCATGGTGTACTCATGCCCTTTCCAACACATGTTTTCGTGTGGAGATACAGTTTAGCCTGAGGATAGGGCAGTAGCTTCAGAGGAGTTGCAGCGCAGGCTTGAGAGGTTCAAGAAGTACCAACCTTCTACATTCGGTGGTCTAGCATCGGAGGATGCTGAGGGATTTCTGGAGGAGTGCCACCGTATCCTCCGCACTATGGGTATATAAGGATCGAGTGGGGTTGCTTCAATTGCCTTCCAGCTTTGAGGAGCAGCCTATCAGTGGTGGCGTGCTTTTGAGTTGGACAGTCCGACTGAGGCAGTTTCCCTTACATGGGCTCAGTTCTCAAATATGTTCTTGAGAGAGTATGTCCCTCAGAGCCTCTGAGACACATGGCGCGCGGAGTTTGAGAATTTGCACTAGGGTTCTATGACTGTTCGGAGTATGCTATCCATTTCAGCGACTTAGGTAGGCATGCACCGGCCATGGTTTCTACAGTTCGCAAGAGAATTCGCCAGTTTATTGAGGGGCTTATTCCCAGCATCAGATCTAGCATGGAACGAGAGTTGAAGATGGATATTTCTTACCAGTAGGTGGTGAGCATTGCTAGGAGAGTAGAGGGCATGCATGCTCGAGATAGAGAGGAGAGAGAGGCCAAGAGTTCTCGAGAGTCGGGCCATAAATGACATAACGGAACTAGAAAAATTGCATAACGGGATTCCGACCCCGATATTAAAAAGCCAACTCCCCGGTTAAACTTCCAAACTTAAATTTCTTATATTTGCTATTTCAAGCCTAATTTAGCTACGAACCTCGAAATAAATATCCGGACACACAGCTAAACCCTAAATCACCATACGGAGCTATTGGAATCATCAAAAATTTATCTCGGGGTCATTTACACATGTTTCACCTTCCGGTCAAATTATTCAACTTAAGCTTTTCTCTTGGAGACTAAGTGTCTCAATTCATTTCAAAACCTCATCAGACCCAAACAAATTACCCCGGTAAGTCAAATAACAACTATAAAGCATGAATTTAGTAGTAAATGGGGAAACAGGATTGTATTATTAAAAATAACTGACTGGATCGTTACAGATTAGAAGAATCCCGACCACAAGTCGTGGTGTGAGAAAGAGGCCTAAAGGGGAAAATGCTTTGGCCTTTGGATTTATTCACATAACAGTTGCCAAGATGGAAATAAGAGTACTAAAGTATTTAGAAGACATAATTTACGAAAATAATAAGTGCATCAATCTAACATTCGAGGACGAATATTCCAAAGGGGGGAATGATGTTACACCCCATATTTTTGTACATGAAAGTATTCCATAAGTAAATTAATGAAAATTTAGAAATGAAATATTATATCCCGCATTTCGTACGTAAAATTTTCTTTGTAAGTTAATCGACATAGACTCGGAGATGAGATTATCTTGATGTTATCAGCATTTATTCTATTTATAACAAGCGATAAACAAGTTCCGTGAAGGTTAAAAGGTAAATGAATCAAAGAAAATAATTTTTGTTGAAGGTTGTCGATTTGGGATAAAATACGATCCGAGCGATAATACCCGATATTTATGGACTAGTGCTACACAAGTTACCACATGATCGCGATAGTAGGACACATAAAGTGTGTTAAAAGTAAATAGTATTTTAAGTAATTTGAGATAAATTTTAATTATGTAGATAATTGGGTAAATAATAATTTTTAGTGGGAGATTAATTAAATATGAATAATTAAAGAATTGGGTAAGATAAGACCCTCCCCCACATGGCAACAAGCCACCCCAAGGTATTGTGACTCTTAAGTTATGTTATGTGGCAAGATTACAAAGGTAAGATTTGGCAAGTCTTAACAACATGAGTCACATATTCATTTAATCAAAGAAAGCCATTTTAAGCCTTAAGCACATAAGTCACATATCCATCTAATGAAAGAGAGTCATTTAAGTCTTAAGAATGTGAGTTTCTTCAAATGAATTTATGTGTACACTATAAATCAAATTGAATATCATATAGAGAGTGGCTGATCGTGAGTTCTTTAAAGAGCAAAACAAATTCGTACAATTAAATTGATAACTTTGGTAGACAGATTTTGTACGGCATGAATTACAAATTCTAAGAGAATCGGTTCAGGTATGTTAAGGCTATTTCTTATTTTCTTTTTGCATGATTTATACAACACAAACGAAATGAGTAAATGCACAACTTCCATAAATGACTCTATTCATAAAAATATTAGAGGCGCCTATGTTCTTGAATTCCCATATGTCTTATTATTTTATCGTCTGTTCATGGGTCTCATAAAATACGTAAGTTGATAAATTTTATTTTATGATATTAATAAGAGGTATAATGGTCTTATGACGTTCCGAGAGACTTTATTGACGTACTTCTCATGCATTGCATTCATTTATTCTATTAGCATATTTGCACTATCCTTCGAAAATGTCAATATACGCAAATAATCCATTCACCATTTTGGGTCACCCTAACCCCAGCCTGATCTTGATGTCCGTCCTTCTCCTATACTACTTCCGTTAGCTCCCATAGGGCATAACTGAGATGGGTGTGGCCAACTATTCATACCTCTGTTATTGTTGAAAATAACTCAAAAGGCTTATATTCCTCTGCCTGAATAGTAAATACTGATAATATTTATTAACTGGGCGCCTCGTACCCTTCTTTATCTTGCTTCTTTTTCTTGTTGAAACTTGTATATACCTTCTGGCATTCTTTCTTTAGGGATCCTTATCAAGAAGCTTACACATCTTAGTATACACATGATCTACTGAATACCTCGTATTTATCCATCATAAGTATGATGCAAAAATTAAGTTCCTCTGACTCAATTTTTTCAAAGCTATATATCTTACCAACCGCCTTTCTAGATATAGGTATCGTCGTATTATGGTTACGAAAGAGTTTAGCAAATCGAGTTCTTACAACTGAGTTCTACTACACGATCTAGGGTAAGTAGAAACAGTGACAGTCCTAAAGGCACTGTAGTCTCTTGCTCATAAGTGTGGTGCACGACACACCCATAAACAAGACTCTACTAGGCACGACTTGCAAACTCCCTAGGACAGAACTGCTCTGATACCACTTTTGTCACGACCCAAACCGATGGCCCACAACGGGCACCCGGTACCTTACTCAACCAAGTACCAACGTAACATATCTTTCTTATTACATCAGCATAGGTAAGTGGGCCAGAAGAGGCGTCATGAGATAACCAGAGTAAACATGAGGGAATATCCGACATAGAATGACCCAACCTGATATAGAAACTCATACTTGTGACATACGGGCCTATAAGGCCAATATGATCCATTATATACTTAAAATATAGGCTGACAAGGCCATACAAGTATCTGTATACATGACACCTGTCTACAAGCCTCTAAGAGTATATACATATCATAAAGGTCGGGATAGGGCCCCGATATACCAAACAATACATGTCTAAATCATACTGACCAAACAAGTAACTCTGGAGCAAATGGAGCATACTAACATCTTTCGATGAGCTAATAGCCTACTTGGAAGACTCTCAACCTATCTGTCAGGAACTGTGGGCATGAAATGTAGTGTCCCCAGGCAAAGGGACGTCAGTACAAATAATGTACCGAATATGTAAGGAATGAAAATTAGTAAATAAAAGTCATGAGAGAAATTTGGAGTAAAAAACTCGACATGTAAATCTAAATAGCTCTATGAATCATTTAATATTATAATGTCATGCATATGCGTACAAATTTCATACCATGCTTGGGTATATGTGTTCATAACATCATCAAGCCTCTGAGGGCATCCCATCATATCATCTCGGTCACTGCGGGCAAATCATCAATGCATAGCAGCTGATTAAGTAGTGGTGCGTATATAACACCGTATCCTTTTTTCATATCCCATATACATATATACGCGTATATAATGCCATCTGGTCATGGATCAATGTACATGTATAAATAAATGCAATGCATGAGAAGTACGTCAATAAAATCTCTTGGAATGTTATAAGACCATTATGCCTTTGAGTAATATCACGTAGTAAACTTTTTTCAACTTACATATTTTTCTAAGACCCGTGAAAAAAAGATGTAATAATAAGACACAGGGAAAATCAAGAACATAGGCACCTCTAAATTTTTATGAATAGAGTCATTTATGAAAGTTGTGCATTTGCTTATTTCGTTTTGTCATATAGATCATGCCAAAGAAAATAAGGGATAGCCTTAACATACCGGAGCCGATTCTCTTGACAATCCTTCCAACACACTTTAAATGTGACAAAATGCGTGATGGCAAGATCGAAGTAAGAAAAAATCCATATGATATTCTTGAAAAAGATTGCACCGTACTCCCTTAGAATCGCAAAATTCCGTCACTATTATATAATATAATTTCGTATGGATTTTTTTTGTAACCTCATCCGTAATTTTGTAGTCATAATATTCATCTGTATTGTTGTAGCTTCACAAGGTCATAACCCTTTTTCACTTTGTTTATTAAGAGAAGCCTTCAACAGAATCTTTCAAGAAAGTGATATAAGGTGCCTATACCTTAAATATTGCCACCACCTCCTTAAGCATAAGAATTGGTGGCAATTTGTTTCCATATTCCCATAGCTCCACGTGAAATGTTGTCCCCTAAATAGTTATCTAAAATCCCACTTAAACAATTATCCACAGATTCCTAATTAATTTGTGAAATTTCTACTCAAATCAATAATTAACCAATTATCCATATAATTAAGAATTATCTCAGATTACTTGAATTACTACTTACTTTTAACACACTTTATATACCTTATTATCATGGTCATATGGTACCTTGTATGACACTAATCCATAAATATCGGGTATTATAGCTCGGATCGTGTTTTATCCCAAATTGACAAATTTCGACGAAACTCACTTTCTTCGATTTGCTTACCCTTTCACCTCCACGAATTTACTTATCGCTTGTTTAAAATAATATAATACTTATAATCTCAAAATAATCTCATTTCCGAACTTACGTCGATTAACTTACGATAAAAATTTGATGTACGAAAATGCAGGATGTAACATCTCATTTTCGAGATTTTATCAATTTACTTATTGTGTACTTTCACGTATGAAAATATGGGGTGTAACATCATTCCCCCCTTCCGAACATTCGTCCTCGAATGTTGACTGATGCACTTATTATTTTCATAGCCTATGTCTTCGAAAAACTCTAGTACTCTTCACATTCCCCCCTTTAGGCCTCTTTCTCATACCACGACTTGTGGTCGGAACCCTTCCAATCTCGTAAATATTGCTACCTTCTGTCATGCATGTATGACTTCTTACTTTTATGTGTTCCTATGCGACTCTTCCCTTCAGCTTTTAGCTAATCTCTAGGTCTTACTTTAGGAACGTATACAGAATTTGACAAGATGTCCCTCTTGGCATTTATAGGTGTATTGAAGTTCTTTTCTCGGTACTTTGTCAAACTTACGACTATTGCTATATCCTATTTCATAGCCCTAGTTATTCATCCGCGTGACTTTACTGTTTCTAGGTAGGTCATACTATACCATAATTCTTACTTTGATTTATCGTTACCGAGGCCTGCTACCAAACTCCAGGTTATTCTTGTTGCTTATCCTATACGCATAAAGCTAAGTATTTTAACACTTCTTCATTAGTGTTAATCTTAAGACTGATGGCCTAATCTCATCTCGTACTTTGTAACTTTTATCCATCCGTTATCGATTCACCTCAATGTTGATCTACAATCTTCATTGATAACTTGAAATTTCTTACGTAATACATTTCCACTAGGGCTTATGTTGCATCAAGGAATATTTGAAATGATTTTTCTGGTCCACTTAGGGGCGATACTATATTTCAATAATTATATTTTATAGCATCCCAATGTGATTTTCCTTACATGGGTATTTTAATTCCGTACAATCCATGAAATTCTCTTCAAATTATTACTCAATTGAAGGCTCAAACATCATCCTTAATCAATCACAATTACACCTTTATTCTACTACCAGGGCAGAATTTCATCTCTTCCAAATGCAACTAGTCTTAGATTCCTTTGAGTTCATTCAAGCTATACTGAGCTTTCTATAATTTAAAGAAGCCATCAACTATCTTATTTTCATGGGCTTAATCCCGAGTACTCATCCGTTTCTCGTTACCTTCTCACTCACCCTTTCTTGTCCTTACTCTTGTCTTCCTAAAACCTTGTCGCTCTATCATATTTTAGCTTGCGACCTACATATATCCATTTATACTGCTCGCAACCTCCCTTCTACTTGCTTGCACCATAGATTTTCTTATGTTATTCTAGAATATTAAGCGAGACATCACATAATCTCTAGCTCTTCTTTACTCTCTTGGCTAGGTCTCTACCTGTACCTAGAAACCATAGGCTGGAAGATATGCCATCGACGTCGCCGATATCATTCCTGGATACCGAATCACAACGCCTCTAGCCTTTTGTCCGAAGTACAGACTATTCACAACCTTCTTACTTACCTTAAAATCTCGCACCATATCTTCTATCTCTTTTATAACCTCCCTTCCATATAGGTATGATTCATATCCACAACTTGAAGCTTTATTATAATACTACAATCTAATGAGAGCTTCATACTGACTTCTTATAAGACTGGCACTTCTTCTAACTGGCTTCCTTGTAGAGCCATTATAGAATATGGTTGTTGTATTATCTCTCTTGCACCTCTGATATTAAGAGTGATTTTGCCATGTTCTCAAGCACAATTCCTATAAGGTTCTGGTTCCAATAGTCGGACTCCTGATTTACTTAGTTAATTAAACTCTTTAGTTTCCTCTTCCTTCTAATCAACCTTCATGTAGGCTTAAGCTATCTTTCGATCTACGGCTCCTGGTATTAGTTATTACTTTAGCCTTTCATGGGTGCTATAGAATATCCATGATACAATCTTCTAACAATTCAATCATTTGTCTATGTCCTGGGCTCAATTCTTTCGTTTAACTTATACCGGAGTCGCCTACGGCTTGTATGAATGTCAATATATATATGTTTCATCGATAAGACTCCAAAATCTTAAGTGTGTTCATAACATAACTAACTCTGGATCATTGATCGAATAATTCCTTTCGTTCCTTCTCAACTTTCTTTAAACGTAAGCTGTTGTTTTTCCTGGTCTTTCTGCCCCCTTACTGCGTGCATACTTAGCTTACGTTAGTTCTGCACAGACCGTTATTTTTGTGAAACTCATATGATCTCTAATATTACTTTTGATTTTACTTCCCATTCATTAGCCACGGTATGTGCCACTCTCTTTTGGAGTGCTTACAATATTATTGTGAGACTATTGTTACACGATCATTTCCTCTTTAGGTCACTGTGCTTAGGTTTATGCCTTCTTCCTTATCCTTAACTAGTCTTTTATTGTAGTACTTAAGGACCCTCTGAATCTTGTAAAGCTCAAGCTTATTACATCGAATACTCGACGAAATTTTTGATGTCCTTCCTCGCCTATAATTATCTGTAGTTACTTACCTCCACCACCTTGTGCTTGTAGGGTTGCTTTTGAACTGATATTTCGACTATCTTTCCAGTGGCATTCTCTTTTATTTCCATAATATCCATACGGTTCCTTTAACTACCCCAACTCCTATCTGAATATCTCTCAAGGATCACGATGTCATATCTACGAGGCTGAATTTAGTATATTGGGTTTTACTATGTTTATCTTGCACGATCTGCTGATTTATTTGTAACC
The DNA here is from genome assembly GCA_026770625.1 of Nicotiana glauca. Lineage (NCBI taxonomy): Eukaryota > Viridiplantae > Streptophyta > Magnoliopsida > Solanales > Solanaceae > Nicotiana > Nicotiana glauca. The sequence continues at coordinate 69,242 of MU758603.1, forward strand.
TACTGTCTAGCCATAACTAGGCTCTTTCGAAATCAACTACCAACTAATCGCTGGCCCATTCTCATATCAATATTCTACGTAATCTTTCCTAGGTTGTTTCCTTTGTCTTAACTTACCTTTTGCACTGGCTCCTTATTTATCAATAACATCACGGGCAGGAACTCTTACTTCATTTTTTTGACGCCGTGTTTGCATAATGTTCAGGAATCATAGCATATCTGTAGGATTTGAATAAGTGCAATCTCATTCCTTTCTCATTTTTATCGCCTTCTTCCTTCACCATTCCATAGTTACTAGAACCACTTAATCCTTACTTAATGCCACATCATTCCATATTCCCCCTTTAGGGGAGTACTAAGATTTAGTGCTATGATGATCTACGTATAAATGTTTTACCTCTTCCTCTTAGGCGTCTATTCACATCATCGATGATCCTTACTTGCGAGGATGACCCTTAGTATAACTGGCACATACAACCACTTAAACTTAACTTTGCTCACATTGCTTGCTTTAGGGAGGCGTCTTCCTGAATGACCATTATCTGAATTTCTCATGAATTTTCTTCTGTTGTCCATTCTATTATCGTCAGAACGAAATCCGAAATTCCCATGGTGCCAACCATTATCAAATCACTCAGTCCCTAATTCATATTAAGCTAATCTTGTTAACCAACCCATACTGATCTTTATTACTCTAGGTCTAACTTTTCCTTCTGTTAGTCGCGTTGGAGTCACGAACTTGTTGTTTGAAATGAGGATATGACTTTATGGCCCATACTCTTTTGTTGTCTCAAGGCATGCCACATGTCATCTTTTCCTTACTATAGACTCTGTAATAATGTCATTTTTTTCTTTTACCGTTGTCATCCATGCATCACATATTACTTATAATGCTTCATTAACTCTCTTCTTATTTCCCTGCTAATTTCTGTCTATCACTTTACTCTGAAAATTTTAACAGGATATTCTTTTGCTTTTGAGCTCCCCTTGCTCCATCTACTAGCTCTTCGTGTTGCCTAACATTCTCCTTCTACTAGGAACGAGAGCCATACTAAAGTAATATTTATCCTTTCCACGATTCTGGTGCCTGTCTTTGTAGTATTCAAGGAGATCAATTAGCATACTTGAACTATCCTTCGGAAAGGTCAACTGACGCAAGCAATCCATCTACCATTTTGGTTCACCCTAACCCCTACCGGATTTTGATGTCCGTCCTTCTCTTGTACTACTTCTGTTAGCTCCCATAGAGCATAACTGAGATGGATGTGGCCAATTATACATACTCTGTTATTGTTAAAAATAACTCAAAAGGCTTATATTCCTCTGCCTGAATAGTACAAACTGATAATCTTTATTAACTGGGCGCCTCGTACCTTTCTTTACCTTGCTTCTTTTGCTTGTTGAAACTTGTATATACTTTCTGATTCTCTTATTCCTTTTTACCATAAGAGTGGATGGGCATTATTTTCCTTAAGGATTCTTATCAAGAAGCTTACACATCTTAGTATACACATGATCTGTTGAATACCTCGTATTTATCCATCATAAGCATGATGGCAAAATTAAGCTCCTCTGACTCAACTTTTTCATAGCTATATCTCTTACCAACCATCTTTCTGGATGTAGGTATCGTCGTATTTTTGGTAAGAAAGAGTTTAGGACATTGAGTTCTTACAACTGAGTTTTACCATACGATTTAGAGTAAGAAGAAAGAGTGACAGTTCTAAATGCCATGTAGCCTCCTGCTCATAAGTGTGGTGCACGATACACCGATAAATAAGACTTTACTAGACACGGCTTGCAGATTCCCTAGGACAGAACTGCTCTGATACCACTTTTGTCACGACCCAAATCGATGGCCCTCAACGGGCACCCGGTACCTTACTCAACCGAGTACCACCGTAACGTATATTTCTTATTACATCATCATAGGTAAGTGGACCAGAATGGGCGTCATGAGATAACCAGAGTAAACATGAGGGAATACCCGACATAGAATGGCCCAACCAGATATAGAAACTCATACTTGTGATATACGAGCCTATAAGGCCAATGTGATCCATTATATACTTAAAATATAGGCTGACAAAACCATACAAGTATCCGTATACATGACATATGTCTACAAGCCTCTAAGAGTACATACTTATCATAAAGGTCGGGACAGGACCCCGCTATACCAAATAATACATGTCTAAAGCATACTGACCAAACAAGCAACTCCGGAGCAAATGGAGCGCACCAACATCTTCCGCTGAGCTGATAGCCTACTTGGAAGACTCTCAACCTGTCTATTGGGAACTGCGGGCATGAAATGCAGCGTCCTCAAGCAAAGAAACGTTAGTACAATAGTGTACCGAGTATGTAAGGAATGAAAATAAGCAAATAAAAGTCATGAGAGAAATATGGAGTAAAAGACTCGACATGCAAGTCTGAATAGCTCTATGAATCATTTACCATTTTAATGTCATGCATATGCGTATAAATTTCATACCATGCATGAGTATATGCGTTCATAACATCATCAAGCCTCTGAGGGCATCCCATCATATCATCTCGGTCACTGTGGGCAAATCATCAATGTATACCAGTTGATCAAGTGGTGGTGCGTGTATAATGTCGTAAACTTTTTCCATATCCCATATACATATAATATACATATATATGCGTATATAACACCATCTGGTCATGGGTCAATGTACATATACAAATAAATGCAATGCATGAGAAGTGCGTCAATAAAATCTCTCGGAATATTATAAGACCATTACGCCTTTGAGTAATATCACGAAGTAAACTTTTTTCAACTTACGTATTTTTCTGAGACCCATGAAAAGAAGATGCAATAATAAGACACATGAGAATTCAAGAACATATGCACCTCTAATTCTATGAATAGAGTCATTTATGGAATTTGTGCATTTTCTCATTTCGTTTGTGTCATATAAATCGTGCCAAAAGGAAAGAAGGGATAGCCTTAACATACCTGATCCGACTCTCTTGACAATCCTTCCAATACACGTTAATTGTGACAAAATACATGACGGCAAGATCAAAGTAGGAAAAAATTCGTATGATATTCTTGAGAAAGATTACACCATACTCCCTTAGAATCACAAAATCCCATTGATATTACATAATATAATTTCGTATGGATTTTTGTTGTAACCTCATCCGTAATTTTGTTGTCATAATATTCATCCGTATTGTTGCAGCTTCACAAGGTCATAACCCCTTTTCACTTTGCTTTTAATAAGAGAAGCAAGCCTTCAACAGAATCTTTCAACTAAAGTAATATAAGGTGCATATACCTTAAATATTGCCACAACCTCCTTAAGCATAAGGATTGGTGGCAATTTGCTGTCATATTCCCATAGCTCCACGTGAAATGTTGTCCCCTAAATAGTTATCCAAAATCTCACTTAAATAATTATTCACAAATTCCTAATTAATTTGTTAACCTTCTACTCAAATCAATAATTAATCAATTATTCACATAATTAAAAATTCTCTCAAGATTACTTAAAATACTATTGTTATGAAATAAAGACTGTAATGTAAAGACAAGTATAGAGAGAAACTGATATATTATTCGAATTCAAACTGATATACATAATGAACTGAAAACTCTTCTATTTATAGAAGAAAGGAAGCTGCTGTGTAAGCTGCTACTGCAAGCTGCTGTGTAAGCTGCTACTACAACCTGCTGTGTAAGCTACTATAAGCTGCTGTGTAAGCTGCTACTCCAAGCTGCTGTGTAAGCTACTACAAGCTGGTGTGTAAGCTGCTACTATATCCGATATGGATAATCTTATACTAAGAGTAATGTTTATCCATAACGGAGTACTGAAAGGATAAGCTCATTATACCCGCTATGGATAATCTTCTACCGGGGGTAATATTTATCCATAACCGGATACTGAAAGGATAAACTTATTATACCCGGTATAGATAATCTTTTATCGGGGGTATATTTATCCATAACCGGGTACCGAAGTGATAAGTTTCTTCAGAAGGCTTATTTCCAATAGAATACTAAATAGATAAACATATTTACGGCGGAGTCCCATATGGATAAGCTTCTTAAGGAAGCTTATTTACAACGGAGTACTAAATGAACATCCATAATATAATATATTTATAACACTCCCCCTTGGATGTTCATTAAAAAGATAATGTGCCTCATTAAAAACCTTAAGGAAAATCCCATGGGAAAAAAACCTTAGTAAGGGAAAAAGAGTGCATCGCATATTTTACTCCCCCTGGTGAAAATCTTGTTTCAAATATTTGAGTCTCCGCATTCCAATCTTGTATACCATCTTCTCAAAAGTTGAAGTCGGCAAAGATTTAGTGAATAAATCTGCTGGATTATCACTTGAACGGATTTGTTGCACATCAATGTCACCATTTTTCTGAAGGTCATGTGTGTAGAACAATTTTGGTGAAATGTGCTTCGTTCTATCTCCTTTTATAAATCCTCCCTTCAATTGGGCTATGCATGCAGCATTGTCTTCGTATAAAATTGTGGGTCTTTTCTCACATTCCAAACCACATTTTTCTCGAATAAAATGAATTATTGATCTCAACCATACGCATTCCCTACTTGCTTCATGAATAGCTATTATTTCAGCGTGATTTGAAGAAGTAGCAACAATAGATTGCTTTGTGGAGCGCCATGATATGACAGTACCTCCATATGTAAATATGTACCCGGTTTGAGATCGAGCTTTATGGGGATCAGATAAATAACCTGCATATGCATAACCAACAAGATCTGCACTATCTTTGTTAGCATAAAACAAACCCATATCAAGAGTTCCCTTTAAATAGCGCAATATATGCTTAATCCCGTTCCAATGTCTCAGAGTAGGAGAAGAACTATATCTTGCTAGTAAATTAACCGAAAATGCTATGTCAGGCCTTGTAGCATTAGCAAGATACATTAGTGCACCAATTGCACTGAGATAGGGTACTTCGGGACCAAGGAGTTCCTCGTCCTCTTCCGGAGGTCGGAACAAATCCTTATTCACTTCAAGTGATCGAACAACCATTGGTGTACTCAATGGATGCGCTTTGTCCATGTAAAAGCGTTTTAAGACTCTTTCTGTATAGGCAGATTGATGGATAAAGATCCCGTTTGCTAAATGTTCAATTTGCAGACCAAGACAAAGTTTTGTCTTTCCAAGATCTTTCATCTCAAATTCTTTCTTAAGATATTCAATTGCCTTTTGGAGCTCTTCTGGAGTTCCAACAAGATTTATGTCATCAACATAAACAGCAAGTATAACAAATTCTGATGCCATTTTCTTTATAAAAATACATGGACAAATAACATCATTTATGTAACCTTCTTTCAGCAAATATTCACTAAGGCGATTATACCACATGCGCCCGGATTGCTTTAAACCGTATAAAGATCTTTGTAATCTAATTGAATAAATTTCCTGAGATTTTGAATTCGCTTCAGGCATTTTAAATCCTTCAGGGATTTTCATATAAATTTCATTATCAAGTGAACCGTACAAATAAGCTGTAACTACATCCATTAGATGTATTTCAAGCTTTTCATGCAGTGCTAAACTGATGAGATATCGAAATGTTATGGCATCCATAACAGGTGAATATGTTTCATCAAAATCGACTCCAGGTCGTTGTGAGAATCCTTGTGCAACAAGGCGAGCTTTGTATCTTTCAACTTCATTTTTATCATTCCTTTTTTGCACAAAAACACATTTATGACCAACTGGTTTTATACCAGCAGGTGTTTGGACTACTGGTCCAAATACCTCTCTTTTAGCAAGTGACTTCAATTCCGATTGAATTGCCTCTTGCCATTTTGGCCAATCAGATCTTTGTCGACATTCTTCGACAGATCGAGGTTCAAGATCCTCACTATCTTGCATAATATTAAGTGCAACATTATATGCAAAGATATTATCCACCACTATTTCAGAACGATTTAAATTAATCCCATCACCGGTCGAACTTATTAAAAGTTCTTCACTTACATGAGCTTCGGGTTCATTGATTTCTTCAGGAATCTCAGAACTAATTAGATCTTGGGTCTCTTCAGGAGATCCCTTCATGGTATCATTTTGATCATTTGCCGATTTTCTTTTTCGAGGATTTCGATCCTTAGAACCTAAAGGCCTACCACGCTTCAGGCGTGCTTTAGGTTCACTAGCTCTCATACTAGTAGATGGTCCTACTGGAACATCAATTCGGATAGGCACATTCTCTGCAGGGATATGTGACTTAGTTATCCTTTTCAAATCAGTAAATGCGTCTGGCATTTGATTTGCTATATTCTGTAAATGGATGATCTTCTGGACCTCCTGATTACATATAGGGGTACGTGGATCAAAGTGAGATAATGATGAAACTTTCCACACAATTTCTCTTTTGATTTCCTTTTTCTCTCCCCCTAATTGTGGGAAATTTATTTCATCAAACCGACAATCTGCAAATCGAGCAGTAAATAAATCTCCTGTCAATGGTTCAAGATAGCGAATAATAGAGGGTGATTCAAACCCAACATATATTCCTATCCTTCTCTGTGGTCCCATCTTACTGCGCTGTGGTGGTGCTACTGGCACATATACAGCACATCTGAAAATTCGTAAATGGGCAATATTTGGTTCATGACCAAAAACTAATTATGACGGAGAATATTTATTATAATGTGTCGGTCTGAGACGGATAAGTGATGCTGCATGCAAGATAGCATGGCCCCAAACAGTAGTGGGCAATTTTGTTTTCATAAGTAGTGGTCTTGCTATCAATTGCAGGCGTTTAATAAATGACTCTGCAAGGCCATTTTGAGTATGAACATAAGCTACAGGATGTTCAACTTTTATCCCAACTGATAAACAATAATCATCAAAAGCTTGAGATGAGAATTCTCCAGCATTATCGAGGCGAATAGCCTTTATAGGATAATCTGGGAATTGTGCCCTTAATCGAATTATTTGGGCTAATAGCTTTGCAAACGCCAGGTTGCGAGATGATAGTAGGCACACATGAGACCATCTTGAAGATGCATCTATTAGGACCATAAAATATCTAAACAACCCACTTGGTGGGTGAATAGGTCCACATATATCCCCATGTATACGCTCTAAAAAAGCAGGGGATTCAATGCCAACCTTCATTGGTGATGGTCTAGTGATCATTTTGCCTTGATAACAAGCATCACAAGAAAATTCGTCATTTGTAAGAATCTTCAGGTTCTTTAATGGATGCCCACTCGAATTTTCAGTAATTCGTCTCATCATTATTGATCCAGGATGGCCCAAACGGCCATGCCAAAGCACAAAAGTATTTGAATCTGTAAACTTCTGGTTTACGATAGAGTGTGCTTCAACTGTACTAATTTTTGAATAGTATAAGCCAGAAGATAAAGTTGGTAACTTTTCTACAATGCATTTCTGGCCAGAAATATTCTTTGTAATACAAAGATATTCCATATTCGTTTCATCTATTGTCTCAACATGATACCCATTTCGGCGGATATCTATAAAACTCAACAAGTTTCTTCGGGACTTGGAGGAGAATAATGCATTGTCTATAATAAGTTTTGTTCCCTTAGACAAAAAGATAATGGCTCTTCCGGAGCCTTCAATCAAACTTATATTACCAGAAATTGTTGAAACATTTGCTTTTTCCTTATGCAAATAAGAAAAGTATTTCTGATCCCTGAATATGGCATGAGTTGTTCCACTATCAATAACACAAATATCTTCATGATTTGTCTTTGATCCAAACATAATTTGAGGATTATCCATATTCTTCAAAATTAAATATATTATAGTAAACATCATTATCAAAACATAACTTTTATTTATGTACAACAATTACATAACCATACTATCTATTACAAACAACAAAAATTAAAATATTTATATTTCTACAGATTCACTACCGATTACATGACTTGTTTCTCCTTCTGGGAGTGCAAAGTAATCAGCTACATCTAAATGCATGAAGTCAAAGTTATCTTCAGAGATAAAATTTGCTTCAGCATTTTTCTCTGCCTTCTTCAAGGAGGCTTGATAAAGCTCAACCAGGTGCTTTGGCGTACGACAGGTACGTGACCAGTGCCCTTTTCCTCCACATCTATAGCATGCACTCTCTGTATTTGGTGCTTGCACCGCTTCATGCTTTTGTTCCTTCCTTTTCCACTGCTGGTGGCGAGGAGGGTTCTTTGGTGCATTATTATTACCATGATTGGGATTTCTTCCCCGACCACGGCCATGACCACGACTGGGGCCACGACCTTTTCCACGTTTAGCTTGGTGGAAGTTTGTCTCATTCACTTCAGGGAATGGACAAGAACCAGTAGGTCGACTTTCATGGTTTTTCATTAATAGCCCATTATGTTGCTCGGCTATAAGAAGATGTGAGATAAGTTCAGAATACCTTTTAAATCCCATCTCTCGATATTGCTGCTGCAGGAGCATATTCGAGGCATGAAAAGTGGTGAAAGTTTTCTCCAACATATCATAATCAGTAATATTATCACCACATAATTTTAATTGGGAAATAATTCTGAACATAGCAGAATTATACTCATTAATAGATTTAAAATCTTGTAGCCTTAGATGAGTCCAATCATATAGTGCCTGTGGAAGAACGACCATCTTCAGGTGGTCATATCTATCTTTTAAATTATTCCACAGTATGACTGGATCTTTAACAGTAAGATATTCCATTTTCAGGCCTTCATCAAGGTGATGGCGTAGGAATATCATTGCTTTGGCACGGACTTGGTTTGATGCCTGACTTTGATCACTGATGGTGTATGCTAGACCCATCACATCAAGATGAATTTCAGCATCAAGCACCCAAGACATATAGCTTTTGCCCGATATATCCAGGGCTACAAATTCAAGTTTAGAAAGATTTGACATTATTTAGGAAAAGAAAGTTCTTACCTCAGATAATTTCAAAATATTTGCTCGAGATGGCGGAGTCTCGTGCTGATAACGTATTATGAAATAAAGACTGTAATGTAAAGACAAGTATAGAGAGAAACTGATATATTATTCGAATTCAAACTGATGTACATAATGAACTGAAAACTCTTCTATTTATAGAAGAAAGGAAGCTGCTGTGTAAGCTGCTACTATATCCGATATGGATAATCTTATACTAAGAGCAATGTTTATCCATAATGGAGTATTGAAAGGATAAGCTCATTATACCCGTTATGGATAATCTTCTACCGAAAATAATGTTTATCCATAACCGGATACTGAAAGGATAAACTTATTATACCCGATATGGATAATCTTCTACCGGGGGTAATGTTTATCCACAACCGAGTACCGAAGTGATAAGCTTCTTCAGGAGGCTTATTTCTAATAGAGTACTAAATAGATAAACATATTTACGGCGGAGCCCCATATGGATAAGCTTCTTCAGGAAGCTTATTTACAACGGAGTACTAAATGAACATCCATAATATAATATATTTATAACAACTATTTACTTTTAACACACTTTATATATCTTACTATCATGGTCATATGGTACCTTGTATGACGCTAGTCCATAAATACCGGGTATTATAACTCGGACCGTATTTTATCCCAAATTGATAAATTTCGACAAAACTCACTTTTTTCTATTCGCTTACTCTTTCACCTCCACGAATTTACTTATCGCTTGTTTAAAATAACATAATACTTATAATCTCAAAATAATCTTATTCACGAACTTACGTCGATTAACTTACGACGAAAATGCAGGATGTAACATCCCATTTTTGAGTTTTTATCAATTTACTTACGGAGTACTTTCACGTATGAAAACATGGGGTGTAACAGTGATAATAGAACTGAAGCTCTTTATAGTTTGTATAATTTGCTGCTTGAAAGGTCACTTGTTTTAAATGAAGAAAGTGCCTTGAATTCTTAAATATGATGGAAGGATTTTCAGTTATTATTCTTGTTCTAAGCTTACTGTTATCTACATACATTATGACTTAAATTTGGAACTTCATATTATTATATTGTTGGCCCTAGTAAGTGTCGGAGGTGACCCCTCGTCACTACTTCTTCGAGGTTAGACGAGATATTTATCGGGTACATATTTTAAGTACTCATGCTACACTTCTGTACTTGATTGTACAGGATTTGAGGCAGGTGTATCTGGCCACCAGTCCGGCGCGTATATTGATTCCCCAGCTTGAGACTTCCCAGTGAGCTGCCCTTTTGAGTCGTCCTGCAGCAGCTGGAGTCTCTCTTATGCTTTATTTTCTATCTATTTCCTTCCATACAGTAGGCTAATATTTGTTTTATATATTATACTAGATTGCCCACATACTTGTGACACCATGTCTTGGCATACACGTTAGTAGACTTATGATTTTAGTTTATTCACATGATTACGATTCGTACTGATTGCTTCCATTTATTTATGTTGAAGTTGCAAACTCCTAAATCTTTTTATTAAAATAAGGAAAAAACTATTGTTTACAAATTTATCTAAAACGGAAAATCACTAGTTGATCAGTGTTGTCTTGCCTAAGAACGACATTGGGCACCCCATCACGACCTATAATAAAATTGGGTCGTGACAGCAGACCCAATTTATTACTAAATTAAAATCAAACAAAACTCAATTATTACATACGGGATCAAAGAGCATATTAAAAAAGAAAAAGACAAATAATCGTTCAAAAAAATTAATATCAAATAAAACAAAACTCTAGTCTAAACAGAACTCATTCAGTATAACATACTGGACAACAAGCTTACAACCAGCAGACTTCCTGTAAAATATACTGGAAGTAAGCAAAACTCAAGTATATTATAATAATCATCCAGTATTAGGGGTGTGTATTCGATTTATCGATTCGATTTTGACCCTTATCGATTATCGATTTGTACATATGCTTATCGTTATCGTTTCAATAAGTTTTCGATTTTTTCAACTTCGATTTATCGATTTTGGAGGCTTATCGATTCGGTTATCGATTAAACCAATAAAAAAATTTACGGGATTCCACGAAAAGTATATCGCTATAAACACGTCTAACTAATATGGAAAAAAAAGAAGCTAAAATAAGACGAACATCGTTTATAACATAAAAATTGTGTCAACAAGCACATGCAACGAAACTAAAGTAAGGGATCAAATGTATGCCACCAACACTCCAACGGTATAAAAAACAATACATCATCACGACTAATTTTGTTTTCCATTAATTTGAACTTCATTCCCTTAAGCTTTAAATATGATCATTCCTTAAATATGGTAGAGAAAATAATAGGGTTAGGGACTTAGGGTAAAGGAAAGGGTATTATAGAATAAGGGTGAAATTTTTTTTTTCTTTTTATTATATCTTATCGGTTAATCGATAAACCGATAAACCGAAGAGGACAAATCGAAATCGAAATCAATAACTCGATAAGGAAAATTTCGAAATCGAAATCGAAATCGATAAATCGATAAAACGATAACAAATAATCGATTCGATTTATCGATAAACCGATTCGAATGCACACCCCTATCCAGTATAACATACTGGAGGACAAACATTTAAAGGACAGACTTTCAAAATAATATACTTGACAAAATTTATTACTAAATTTCACAAACAAAAAACATAATAAAAAACCATCCACTATAGCCTTTAGAAGACAGATTTCCCGTATAATATACTACACCAAATTTATTACAAAAATAAAACTCCATAAACAAATATTGGGAAACGAGCCTAAATGGGCGGTGGGCCTAACCAGATAGAATCGGGACCAGGTAGGGGTGGGCCTGGAAGTGGGCCGGTCCCATGACTGAGGCCCGCGAGACCGGGACCGTTTGGGCCCTGGATCGGCTGGGAAGTGGGTCGATTCGACCGGTCCTGAACGATCCTAAATGGGCCTGAACGGGCCCAACGATTATTTTTTTTTAAAAAAATCTACCAAATATGGCCATATCTAGCCGTTATGTATTTAAAAAATGGCATTTTTACCTGCCAAAATAGCTGTTGGCTATTTATAAAATAGTCATTTAACACCCCCCCCTCCCCCCAAAAAGAAAATGCCTTAGTTAAAAAAACTTTTAAAAAAAAGGCCCAGCCCACTTAGGCCCGGGATCGACGCACTTAGCCCGAGACCATCAGTTAGTGGTCCCAGACCGCTTCTTACAAAAAAGCCCACAAAACACGGGATCACTTTGGACCGGCCCATGAAACCCGGGCCTATTTAGCATCGGCCCATGAAGCCCGTTTAAGCCCGAGCCCAACCCACATTACACCCCTAGACAAAAAATAAAAGAAAAGCCGCAATTTCTTTTTCTTTTCTTTTCCAAATAGCCGTAATATTTTATTTCTTTAATTGTGTTAGGCTTAAGTGGCCCCAGAGTCGGTGCTGGAGTTGAATGACGCGTGTAAATGGCATTTGAAAAGCGGAGCTTTCAAAATGATTATGCCGAACATTGCAAGAAAAATTTTCATGAACAGTGAACAATTTCAAAGATTTTCATTAAATTGAATTGTTGCGCCCGCAAACTTTGATCAAACTAACTGAAAACATAATCGGACGACGATAAGTCAAAAATTTCTACAATTCCTCGGTACATTAAGAGATTTAATTCAAATATCGAACGTGAGAAACAAATAAATGAGTCTCAAACTAATAGAGCTGCATCCTAAAGAACCAGTTAAGTGGCTTATAATATGTTTGACCAAGCTTTAAAAATTAATTTATTTTGAATATTAAAAGTATTTTTTTTAAGTATTTTGGTAAGTAGCAATTGTGTTTAACTAATTTAAGAAATATTTTTGAACAGTAATTAGTATTTGACCGAGGTTTTAAAAATTACATCTACTTCTATTCAAAAACACTTTTTTTTCTAAAAACATGGTCAAACACCTTAAGTTTCCGGAAAAATACTTTTGACCAAAAAAAAAACTTTGCCAACAAACTATTAGGGGTCGTTTGGTATGAGGTATAAAAAGGTATAAGGGTGGTATAAAAATTTAATACCACCTTAATACTCTGTTTAGTTAGCAAATCGGGTATAAGTTATTTCGGTATTAATTTTAACACTAGGATAACTTATACCTTATAGAAGTTAGGGTAATTAGCACCGGTATAACTTATACCTTATTCTTAGAAATTATGCAATTGTTATTCTTAATACAACTTACCAAACAATGAATAAACAACAATCCCAGCATAACTAATCCCAGCATAACTTATCCCAATATAACTTATACCGACATAACTTATACTGGTATAAATCATATTCCAAGGGGTCGCTTGGTAGGAGGTATTAGAAAAAATAATGCAAGCATTAGCTCTGTGCATTACTAATACCTTGTTAGGTACATTTTTTCAACATGTGTATAACTAATGCTTGTATTAGTTATACATCATACTTGGTATTATCCTGTATATAAGTAATGCATACAAAACCATGACATTAGTAATACCATGACTATTAATCCATGCATTAGTATGGTTAAAGACAAAATTATTCTTAAAGTTCCTTAAAGCTAGAGAATATGTAGGGTATTTTTGTAAATAACTATTTTCAATGCATTACAATTTTTAATACACCACATCAAACAGTAAATAAAAAATAATATCTGCATAACTAATGCTTGCATTACTAACCCATACATTATTAATCCCTACATTACTAATACACTTTATTCCGCATTATTCTTATAAACCCTACCAAACGACCCCTTTGTATTTGATGGTGTTGTGCGTACTTAATTACGTAGGGGTAAGAGCTATGGTGTTGTTCTCCAGCAGCATTACAATTTTTAATGCGGCGGCAAGACGTGGGGCAAGAGCTATATTACCTCTATTTTTGAATCTTTCCCTTGCAATAAAAACTTCAGTAGGTCTAACATCAATTGTTGAAAATCTCATTAAATAGCATTAACTTTTGAATTGATGCCAAATAAAGGAAGCAGTTTACTTTATTATCCTCTCCTTCTTTCTTAGTAGTCTGTTAGAACTCATTTGGTCAAGCTGCCAAAAATTACTTATTTTGAAAGCGCTTTTATTCAAAAGTGCTTTATGAAAAAGTACTTTTGCAAAATAAATAATTTGTATTTGGTTGATTCGTTTGAGTAGTGTTTTTTGTAAGCTCATCGTGTTTGGCAATTTTTTTTTTAAAAACGCTTTTAAGTATTAAATTACGGAAAAGGACAGTAAATGTTCAATTTGCGATTAGTATTATTTAGAAAAGAAAAAAAATTAAACAATTATTAGAAAAGAATTCAATTAAAATATAAAACGAAAAGTAAAAATATAAATTAAAAATTCTAATTAATATAAAATATAGTTATTCCAAAGTGGCAATATTGAGTCTTTGGTATTACTTATTATTTACATGATAATTTAAATATGTCAAAATACATCATTCAATATAAATTTAAAATCTACTCTTAAGAATAGGAGAAAGAGAATAAAAATTTGATTAAAACAAAAAAGAGAATAAATGTATTAAAAAAAGGAAAAGGAAAATAAAAATAAATAAATTAATGAGCGATAATTTGAAAAATATAAATTTATTGTAAGGTTATTTTTGCCTTGAATAAATTAACTTTCTACTTCTACTTTTGCTTTTTGGAAGAAGCTAGAATTTGTGGCTTCTCCCCAGAAGCAGGAAAACTGCTTCTATTGATGCAAAGAAGTACTTTTTCATTTTGGCCAAACACCTTAAATTTTTCAAAAAATACTTTTTTGGCAAAAAAAAAAAAAATACTTTTGGCCTCCTAGAAACTTGGCCAGGCTCTTATACTAAAAATAACTTTTTCTTTTTATTTGTCTATTTCAACAAATCAATAAATTTATTATTTTCTTCTAATATTATCCTTAGTATTAAGTATCCACAATCCTCAAATTTATTAGAAGTATTTTTCTAACCATCGTTAAAAAGAATAACTTATTAGAATAACACTTAATACATAATTTCTTAAGGGATGTGCCTAATTAATGAAGAAACGGAGGGAGTAAAACTCAAAATTTTAATATATCCTACTTAAAAACAAAACAAAATATGTCTATAGACAATAAATTTGCGGACGAGAAAATAAAATCAAGATCGAAAATATCGCAACAATCGTAGTATTTGATTTCAAATATTTGAGTGTTACAATCTCTATGAATCATCTGATTCTTCTTTTCAATGGTAAATAAATTCAAGGGTCTTTGAGCTTGATCTTGAATCTATGTTTGTTGTCACGAACGGTGATCTTGTTCTTGAGCTTTAAGCTTGATTGCTTGGACTTGAACTTGATTTTTTCTTCGTTCTTGAGCTTGAACTTGATTTCTTGAAGCTTGAAACTTGATTGCTTGAAGCTTGAAACTTGTGGAGGAATTTGCACCGTTTGATCCACGAGCTCTTTCTTGCTTCTTGTTATAACTTCTGGTGTCCATTCTGAGTTATGAAGACCCCTATTTATAGTTGTGGAAGGGAAGAGTTGTGATAAGAACAAAATCTTTCCGACCAATCAAATTAAAGTGTGACATGGCCGCATTTGATTGGCCAGAACATGTCACTTGCACACGTGGCGCGATTTCATTGGCCTTTTAGTGTGACTGGACATGCCTTGTCATTTTGACATGTGGCATGTTCCTATTGGCTCTTCCGTTTGACTTGGCGCGCCACGTCATTTGACACGTGGTGCCAAACTGGGCTTCTAGGAAGATGTCATCTTGGGCTTAATGAAGTGGGCTCATCACTTTAGCCCAATTAAATGGGCTAGCCCAATAATATTGGACTTATGTAGTTAATCCAATTATATTAGCCTAATAGATTTATTTGAACTATTATATCTTGAATTTAAAATATAGTCCAAATTATTTTTATAGATTTGATTCCAATAAAATTTATATGCCTACAAATGCCCCCTACTACAAGACTAGTTTGTAGATATACCAAACTTCGAGGACTAGGTTTGGAGTAATAGTAAAGGCATTCCTTTTCTTCCTTTTCTTTTACTCAAAAATATCTTATGGGTACATACATTATTTTACTGTAATTTAACACAAAACAATCTCAATTGAGCCGAATTCTTGTATGTAATCCAAAAGAAACAAGCAACTTCTTTAGACACTTCTCATTTTTGTGAAAATATGTGATGAGAAAGCCTCCAACCAATGCATTACTCAGATTCTTTTGCATAGAAAGAATTCAATGCACAATATTTGAGAATTGCACGTGAACTAAGTAGACTTCTCTAGTAAAATTACCAATTTTGCTACTAAATGGATACCCTTTCCAATGATAATAATTAAACTTGATTCCCATGTTGCATTGTTATCATGTCAACGTAGCATTATCCAATGGAATAAGACTTTATGGGCATGCAAATATGGTAATTTCTACTTGCTCTAGTATGATGCCATCCTTACTTCACCTGGACTTGGAATGTATGGAAAATTCTTTTAGCAGTATGATAATTTCTCTTCTTTTCACCACCGCTCCTAACAAAGTCCAAATCCTAATAGGAAATCAATTGTAACAATTAGGCGGCAGCAAAATCCGTTCCACATCGTACTAATTGGATAAGGAGTCCAAATCTGCTTCGAATTGATTTTTAACGAGTTCGAATACGAATTGTCGTAGTTCCCACATCGTTAATTCACACGCTTCAGCAGTCCCTTTGAGATCTATATAAACCCCATGCGTCATATTTGTTTAGCATCAATTTGCAGTATTTGCAAGCCACTTGAGTCTATTTTTGATGACTTGGAAGCATTGACGCGAAGGTAATTTCTTCTTCTTTTCTTGTGCTTTCTTATTTGTTTTACGTTGTTGTCTTTTTTTTTGTAGTTCAAGCGAGATCCACGCATGAAGGAGGTGCTCTTAGGGTGTGAGGGGATGAGTACTCATCCCTGCCCGACTATCGGAGAGGCCAACTTAAGGTGCAAAGGGACTCATATGTCCACCTTAAGATTGGAAGACTTCTATGTCCACATAATGTGGATTGACTATCGGAGAAATTACTCTCAAAACGGCCACAGTGCATGGCTTGACTATCGAAGAGATTACTCTCAAAATGGCCACAGTGCGCGGCTTGACTATCAGAGAGATTACTTTAAAAACGGCAACAGTGCGCGGCTTGACTATCGGAGAGATTACTCTCAAAACGTGGCTTGACTATCGGAGAGATTACTCTCAAAACGGCCACAAAATGTGGCTTGACTATCAGAGAGATTACTCTCAAAACGGCCCGACTACTGGAGAGACCAACTTAAGGTGCAAAGGGATTTATATGTCCACCTTAAGATTGGAACGTTATAGTTCCTTTTAAGGACAAACCCGCGAAGAGGCCAACTTAAGATGCAAAGGGACTTATATGTCCACCATAAGATTGGAAAGTTATACTTCCTTTTAAGGACAAACCCGCGAAGAGGCCAGCCTAAGGTGCAAAGGGACTCATATGTCCACCTTAAGATTGGAAAGTTATAGTTACTTTTAAGGACAAACCCGTGAAGAGGCCAGCTTAAGGTGCAAAGGGACTCATATGTCCACCTTAAGATTGGAAAGTTATAGTTACTTTTAAGGACAAACCCGTGAAGAGGCCAGCTTAAGGTGCAAAGGGACTCATATGTCCACCTTAAGATTGGAAAGTTATAGTTACTTTTAAGGACAAACCCGTGAAGAGGCCAGCTTAAGGTGCAAAGGGACTCATATGTCCACCTTAAGATTGGAAAGTTATAGTTACTTTTAAGGACAAACCCGTGAAGAGGCCAGCTTAAGGTGCAAAGGGACTCATATGTCCACCTAAGATTGGAAAGTGATAAAGCTTCAACTCGAAGACGGCATCGACTTGAACACTTGGAAAACTTTGAAGATTTTACGGACTTTGTAGACTTCAACTCGAAGATTCAGAGGGCTTAATAATTCAACTTTAAGACCGACGAATTTGAAGACTGAAACTTGAAGACTTCAACTTTGATATTTGGAGGGCCTAAATATTTTAACTTGAAGATCGGCGAATTTGGAGACTTCAACTTGAAGACTGACGAACTTGAAGATTTCAACTTGCGGACTTCAACTTGAGTACCGACGACCTTGAAGATATCAATTTACCATGGAGGGTTACCCCTTTTAAATCAAATGAGATCAAAGTTCCATAAGAAAATGGCATTTTAGCTTTATTTTGCATCCCTCCGTACTTCACTCGGACAACAATTGGGGCAATATGTATCTTTTGAACTTATGCGACTGAACTTAGAATGAAACTCTAAGCTGCCTACGTACCTCGGTGAAGAGGATCAAGTCATACCGTAGTTCAGACTGAGTGATTTTTTTTTAATGTCCTAATTTTTGCCTAGGCAGCCTCTTTCAAGATTTTCAACCTAGCGGACTTTTTTATTTTTATTTTTTATGGACCGTACACAGTTTATACTCTTGCGGGTCAGGAGTGTAGAAATATGCAGTTTAGACTCATGCGTCAAGGAGCGTCAAGGCTTGCAACTTCATGGATAATACTTATTCAAAAACTTGCCGTTGATAGGGCCGATTCTCATACCATCTGCATCAACCAGCTTGTAAGCCCCACTTGAATAAGCTTCTTGTACGATATATGGCCCATCCCATTTTGAAGTGAACTTCCCTACAGGTTTATGAGAAGTAATTATGGGTCTTCGCACAGCAAGGACTTGATCTCCTACTTGAAAGGATCTCGGACGAACTCTTTTATTGAAGGCGCGAGACAATCGAGCTTGATAACATTCAAGACTCTGTTGAGCTTCCAAT
>MU758603.1:96645-173072 GCA_026770625.1 Nicotiana glauca
TCTTCACTCCTTCTTCAAGTTTAGGTGGATCATCTTTCGCATCTTTATCTTCTTGAGGGTCCCCATCATCGAAGGATATGTGATAACACGACGAAACATCCTCCAATCCCGCATCATCCATTAGAGATAAAACACCATGCTCACCTTGTGCAGTAACATGATACGAAGAACCCACCCTTTCTTCGTCTTCATCACGTTCTTTAGTATAGACCACAGTGTATGGATTCACCTTCAGTACTTCATCACACGAAACCATGACTTTTGTTTGTCACTTCATTCTAGAAGGAACCAAACTTTGGAAATCTTTAGAGATCTCCCGGATTTTGGGTGAAGCGGGTGTTCTTATGCTTTGAAAATTTCTTCGAAACTTATTGCCCTTCTTTAGTGGGCCCAATCTTTCAAACACGGAGGTCCTCGCAGGTGATTTTCCAAGTCGATCAAAGATAGAAGGCCTGTTAGAAGCGGCTGATTCATCTTCTACAGTGATATAATTGCTGCTCGCCCTTCTTATTGAAATGCGCACTGGTGACGGTTGCTTGTATCCCAAACCTTCACGTGGTTGCCTCGTTGCAGCTTCTGATGGGAGCTTCCCTAACTTTGACGGCTCGTTGGGATTGTATCCAACTTTTGCAAATAGCTTGTAAGCGTTAGGGTCAAAACCTTCATCTGTTCGCTTTGTAGGGAGTGCCACATTCTGCAAACGATTTTGGGCTACAAACCCTGTAAACGACATTGAGGATGACTTTATTGCCTCAATTCGTTTGACCGGAAGAGTTAACTCCTTTGACATGTTGGTTTGGATATTATATGATTTACCCTCGTCTTTCTTCCTTTTAGGGACATATTGAAGCGCGGGACTTACTTTCTTTCCATAGGACATAATACCCCCTTTATGAGATTTATTCACGTTGGAAGGTACCTCCTTTGTAACAGCTTTGGCTTTACCAATAGTCATCTCAGTTCTTTTAGTTATGGGTTCGTCATTCCTATTTTTCATACCATCATCACCTTTCAGCTCCTTCACAATGCGGTTCTTCAAGTAGAACTTTGCATCGACGAAGTGTGACTCAGCCTAGGTGAATGGCTCTTCATCAGCAACTATCGTCTTCTCGACTTCACCCTCGTAGTATTTTAAACATTGATGGTAGGTAGATGGAACAACTTTATTCTCATGTATCCAAGGCCTCCCAAGCAAAACATTGTATGAAGTCTTCGCGTCGATCACATGCAGCCATGCACTTGATTGCATATCTTCAATAGTAATTCCCAGCCTGATCGCGCCTATGGCTCTTTTCCCCCCTTGGTTGAATCCTTGGATCATCACATGACTTTCTGAGAGTTTGTTCATGGGAATACCAAGTTCTTTCACAGTGTGGATTGGCAAAATGTTCACCGAGGATCCTCCATCAACCAAAATCCGATTTACCCTTTCATCGCGCATATAACCAACCAGATACAACGGGCGGTTATGAGGAGTGTCAACTACCAAAAGATCGTCATTTGTGAATGTGATCTTTTCCTCACAAACATTAACTTCTTGAGGAGTGGACTCGATAGGCTTTTCTGAAGATGGTGCAAACGGTAGGTCATCACTCTTTTCTTCCCCTTTATCAGCGTGGCAACAATAGGCATCAATTCCCTCATGGGAAATCTTCATGCGGAACCAACTTGGTAAAAATTCCTCCAAGGTTACTGGATTTCGTAGCTTTTGAGGGTGGTGCATCTCCACTTTTGCTTTCTTCAAACGCCTAACTGGATTCTTTTTTATTGGTCTTTTTACCATCATCTTCCTTGTTGGTTGTTCTACTAATTCTTTTTGTGGGCTCCTTTTGTGGCGCCTACGACGAGTCACCAATGTCCAACCTTCATCATCATCAGGTTGATCGTCTTAAACTTTGTTGTTCTCTAGTAATTCTTCATCTTTACTTTCTTTAATACCGCATAATTCATCTGGACTAAATGAGCCAAAGGTGATAGAGACTTGGTTTGCGCTTGCTTCCTCATCTTCCAACACGATATTCTTTTCACGAGTCAAGTTCATGACTTTGTCCTTGAAGACAAAGCACTTCTCCAGAGGGTGGCTTACAAGTCGATGATATTTGCAGTAGTTTAGGTCATTTGTTTTCCCAGCTTCATTTGGTCGCTTCATCTCCGGAAGCTCAATGAGATTTAACTCGAGGAGTTCTTCGAAAATGGCTGGCACATCAGAATCCAGGAATGGGTACTCTTTCTCCTGCATTTCTTTTAGAGTCAACTTTCCACTTGGCTTATCTTGAAAAGAAATGGATTTCATACTCTGCTTCTTGCTCACCTTCGTCGTGAACTTCATAGGTGACGTATTGACATTCATAGCTTCTTTGCTTTCAGATTTGGGTACGAACTTGCCCCACTTCCTGACTTCTTGCTTTTCATTCGCTTTGTGAGGTTCATAGATGGGCAGCCTTTCATTTCCAGCGGAGGCCATGCTCAATTCCATGTCATGGGCACGAGTTGCAAGTTCTTCAAATGTGCTAGGCTTGATACCTTGCAAGATGTAGCGCAACCCCCAATGCATGCCTTGGATGCACATCTCTATGCCCGAAGCTTCACTAAGCCTGTCTTTGCAGTTGAGGCTTGCATTCCTCCAACGATTGATAAAGTCGATAACTTGTTCTCCCTTTCTTTGACGAGTACTTGTGAGCTCTATCATACTCACAGTGCGTCTTGTGCTATAAAAGCGATTGAGGAACTCTTGCTCTAGTTGATCCCAGCTATCGATAGATCCAGCCTCGAGGTCCGTGTACCAATCAAAAGCATTTCCTTTTAATAAGCGGACAAACTGCTTGACGAGGTAGTCTCCATAAGTCCCAGCATTGTTGCATGTCTCAACAAAGTACGCCGCATGTTGCTTTGGGTTACCTTTACCATCAAACTATTGAAACTTTGGAGGTTGATAGCCAGCAGGCATCTTCAACATATCGACCCTTGCAGTGTACGTCTTTGCATATGTGAGGGAGGATTTGGCAGGAACCTCATATTTGTTCTTAATGGTTCCTTCAATGAACTCTTTCAATTGATCGATTGGAATCATTCCTTCAAATAGGACAGGGATAGCCTTAGTGGATTCTGCTTGTCTTGGGGGAGAGTCACTCTCTAGAACTTCTGGGAGCTTGCCGGGTGCATGGGTGGATTCTTCTTACATCAAGATTCCCACCATGTCTGTTAGCTTGTCAATTCTAGCCTCTTGATTTTGCATGCATTTGGTCAAGCTAGTGATTGCTTCCATCAAGTTTGCCAACTGCTCCTCCATAGATGAAGTATTTGTCACCATGGCTTGCATGATTGTCGTGGATGATGGAGAGTAGTATGGATTTTCAAACAGATTGATCCTTGATTGGCTCACGCTATGTGGTGTAAGTGCGGATGATCCATTACTTGAAGCATCATCATCTTCCTTCATAGCATAGTGCTTGGATCCGGAGAGGTCAAGCAGAGCAAGAGTNTATCGATTGGAATCATCCCTTCAGATGAGACAGGGATAGCTTTAGTGGATGCTGCTTGTTTGGGGGGGGGGAGAGTCGCTCTCTAGAACCTCTAGGAGCTTGCCAAGTGCATGGGTGGATTCTTATTCCATCAGAATTCCCACCCTGTCTGTTAGCTTGTCAATTCTGGCTTCTTGATTTTGCATGCATTTGGTCAAGCCAGCGATTGCCTCTGTCAAGTTTTGCCAACTGCTCCTCCATAGATGAAGTGTTTGTCACCATGGCTGGCATGATTGTCGTGGACGACAGAGAGTAGCATGGATTTTCACACGGATTGATCTTTGATTGGCTCACGCTATATGGTGTAAGTGGGGAGGATCCATCACTTGAAGCATCGTCATCTTCCTTCATAGCAGAGTGCTTGGATCCGGAGAGGTCAAGCAGAGCAAGAGTTTTCTTGATCTTTTCAGCAACATCGTTTCCTCCTTCAGATGCGTTTGTGGCAGATCTTGCTCCTTTTGAGGATGAAGATTCGAAAAAAAGGTTGATACGGACGACACTTGGGATGCTTGTTGTCCTAAAGAGCTTGCGTTGCTCCTCGTAACCGATCCGAAGCTTTCGAAGGTAACATCGAGGATGCTTTCCACATCAGCATAGAACCTGGAGTTAGCAGCCTTGGTGGAAGTTGAACCGGAGTTGATTTTCTTTGAAGCCATTTCAATGTTCATGGACTTTGGCGATTAAAAACTTGAGATGAGAGGTAGAGATCGTCCCACTAGGCGTGCCAGAATTTGTAGACAATAAATTTGTGGACGAGAAAATAAAATCAAGATCGAAAATATCGCAACAATCGTCTTGTCAGTGGTAAGATTAATCACAAAGCATTTGGTAGAGGTAAATGCTACAAGGTTACCTTTGTCACATTGTTGTGATACACTTATTAGGCTATATTTCAAGCCATCTATCAAGTATACATTCTCAATGGAATGTGAGTCTGTCTTACCTACCTTTCCAACCCCAATAATCTCACCTTTCTTCCCATTTCCAAAGGAGACATTACCTCCTTTTAAGTTCTCAAGTGAAAGGATCTAGTTCTTGCTTCCAGTCTTATATTTTGAGCAGCCACTATCCATGTACCATATTTTGCTACTTCCCTTCACTTGGGCCTATAAAAAGAAATCAGGGGTTAGTCTTAGGAACCCAAACTAGTTTGGGTCCCTTTCTATTAAATTCCTTTTGACCCACCCAGGCAACCTATTTTTCTCTTGAACAAAGGTTTTGTTCTTTTGACTGGCCTTTTCTTTTGCATTACATTCATTTTTGTAATGACCAGTCTTGCCACAGTGTGTCCAGATTTTGTTTTCAGGGAGAGTGATGTACTTGCTTTTGGGGTCCCACTTAGGTGCTTGGGTCCCATAGCCAAGTCCTCTCTAGTTGCTACTGTGGTGTTCTTGTAGCCAGGATAGTGCATCAGAAGCCTTATTCCATTTGCAAGTTCTGTATAGTTCATGCTTTACCTTCCCTAGATCTTCCTTTATGATTCTTATCTGCTCATCCTTTTTGTACACCTTATCCTTCATCTTTCCTAGATTTTCTTCTAAGGTGAGATGTGTGTGATCAGCTTTCTTGTTACTTGTTCCTTATTTCAGTTTTAAATTTTTAGACCTAAGTTCTAAGACACTGGTGTCAAGTTCAAGAACCTGGTTATTCAAATCAACATTTTTACTGTCACTCTCATTAGCCCTAGATTCTAGGTTTTTGCACTTGGCTTTTAAGATCACATACTCCCTAGACAACTGTTCCTTCTTATTGTTAATTATCTCAGACTCATCGATGAAGTCTAGAAATAGTTCAGATAACCTTTCTTTAGACAGAAGTCTAATCTTGTCTTTGAGATGAGTAACTCTTACCTTTTGTTCATCATCTGATTCTTCGATGGTCATAAGGGCTTGTTCATCTCCAGCTTCATCTTCTGAATGTTCATCTGATGTCTCTCCCCAAGCAGCAACCATAGCCTTAGTTGATCCTTTATTCCTTTTGGGTTGAACTTGTTCATTCTTTCTGTTCCTTCGTTCAGCCCTTTCCTTCTTCCATTCAATTTCCCACTGCGGACAGTTCTTGATTATGTGATCAGTCTTGCCCTATTTGTAGCAACCCTCGTGGGTCTATTTCTCAGGAGCTCTTGGTTTATTGAAGGTTGTACCTCTTGAAGAACCCTTTCCTCTAATCAGGTACTTTTTAAAATCCCTTGTGCTCATGGCCACTTCATCATCCTCTAGATCTTCACCTTCAGCTATTCTGAGAGCCAGACTTCTTTCCTTCTTGGGTGCATCTATTTTCATAGTTTTCTTTCTTAGTTCATAGGCAGTGAGATTTCCATTCAGTTCATCCAACTTGAGAGTAGCAATGTTCTTTGATTCCTAAATAGAAGTGATTTTGCTTTCCCAAGTTACTGGTAAGACCCTTGTCAAGATTTTCTCAACCTTGTTTTCTTTAAGGATAATTCTCCCAAGAGATTTAAGTTCATTTGTTAGTGTTGTAAACCATGTGTACATCTCCTGGATAGTTTCTCCTTCCTTTATGGTGAAATTCTCATATTGAGAATATAGCAATGTTCCTCTTGATCTCTTTACTTGAGGAGTTCCTTCATGGGCTACTTGTAAAGTGTCTCATATCTCCTTAGCAGTGGTGCATCTTTGAATCCTGCTGTACTCGTCTGGACCTAATCCACACACAAGCCATTTCTTGGCCTTGGCATTCTTTTCTCATTTCTTCAAATCTTCAGCAGTGCAGTCAGCTCTTGTCTTTGGCACGTCCACTCCTTCAGTATTCTTCTTTGTAGTAGCCAGGGGACCATCAGTGACTATGTCCCAGAGTTGATAGTCTTCTCCTATGATGTGATCTCTCATCTTGTTCTTCCACCAAGAATAGTACTGACCATTAAATAGTGGGGGCCTGGCAGTGGATTGCCCTTTCCAGTTTCCAGTGGTGCACTCATCTTGATATTTTCCTAAGGTGTTAGCCTCTTCAAGGATAACCTGCTCTGATACCAATTGATGTTTTATACTTCAATACCACATGGGGGGGGGGGGGTTGGTACCTAATTTTCTCTTAACCGAACTATAGAAGGACCTAGTTCTTCTATGTATTCCAACTACTACTGTTTGCGGAATAAAAAGTAAAGAAAATAAAGAACACAGAGATTTTTATGTGGAAAACACCTGGCTCAAAAGGTGAAAAAACCACGATCTACTACTCAGTAGGATTTTCCCAAACTTCCACTAAAATCACTGAGCCAAAATAGCATTTACAAAATCTTTGTAAACCTAAGGATTAAATCTAACCTCGTTGTGGCACACAACCTTAACTGTTGTGACAACTTCAAGTTAACTCTAACTTGAACACTCTAAGTACCTAATAAAACTGCTTCTATAAAAGATGAAAGGTACAATGTAAAATCACCTACTACAATTGAATTAGAATAAAAGATAGACACTTGGAACTGGTTCTTCTATCTTGTTCAAGTAGCTTCAGGATTGCACGCTTGAATCACACATAAATTGCTTGCAAAATTACCTTGCTCTTTTGCTCTCAATTTAAGTTTAACTTCTACTTATGTGTATTACCTCTAAAAGAGAACAACACTGATATTTAATGGGTTAGTAATTTGAGATTAACTGGGATACAGATGCTACTCTTCTATTTGTAGAAGAGTTCTAGTTGATCTTATTCTCTAACACTATCCTATTCTTAAGCTGTGTTCTCTTCATGTAAGGAGTCTTTCTCTTGTTATCCAATATGTAACCTTTTCGATCAGATCAAGAGATATTACTTATGATAATTTAGATTTATTTCCTTCACGTGCATCTCACATGTTTGGGTCGATCATGACTATGCTTTACATGATGGACCTGGTCCATGTCTGAGTTCTTTTGTTAGTCTTCAAAACTTCACTTGTTCTTGGGCCAACAGTTGGGTTAGGTGCCATCATGACTAGTGGATTCTGGGTTATGATAGTTTGGTATCAGATTTCTAGGTTCATAGGTTCTACATGTCATGATCAATTGTCTAGTAGAGTCTTGCGGATCGGTATGATGATGTCTATACCTATCTTCTAGTGGCTACAGGACATTTAGGATATACTTCCCATCTTTCTTTCATTATCGTGCGACATTGATTCAGCTTGAAGCGTAAACCTTTGAATTTCTTCAACAAATTTGTATGTGTATGTGAATGCTCAGTATTAACTGTGTATCGATAACTTGTGATTTAATGGAAGAGAGGTGAGATATGATTTCAGTATGCTGATAATGGGCCAGTCTGGAGGACTTGAGGCCGGCGTTTGGCTGTAGTTTGAGCATAGAGGTGTTGATTGTGTGAGCACATGATTTTGGATTTATATGTCCGGTAGTATCCCTATTAGTGGAATTTGTGGTTGGATGGCTACGTGATGAGTATGATGTGATTGCGAGATTTGTTCATATGATTTGAATATGACGAGAAGGGTCTGCTTGAGGTGTAGAAAGAACTATTTAATGCTTGATTTCCATCTTGATTTGATGTATAGTCCCAAGTTATGGGTGTGTTGAAGGATCTTTTCATGTTGTTTAGTTGAGGAGCGAAGTAGATTTCATGTCATGATATGAGTTCAGACTCAACAAGATTAAGTGATTACGTAATGTTTATGATTGTGGAAGGGTGTAGAGAGAGGTCAGCTTGAGGCAAAGCAGGTGGGTTCTCTCCTGGGGGGTATCCTGAGGTTTGTGTGATCCCTATGTTGTTAGTTGGGAGTTCTCTGGTACCAATTAAATATATTTGTTGCAATTTGAGTTTGGATCGCTTATAGGAGTGGGCTTGACTATTACAAGGTAGATGCGAGATTTGCAGATAATTTGAAAAACTAGATGGTTTGTGTTTCATGAGCTTATGAAGGATTTAGTTGACTCTTACTATGGTATTATAGCAGTAATAGAGAATGGGCATTGTGAGTTTCGTGTGTTTTGATCTATGGCTTTGAGCCAAGTGGGGGAGTCTGCTCTTGATAAGTTAATTGTATGACTATGTGTCGTATTAGTTTCAATTGGAGGTATACTGGTGAATCAGTTATGACTTGCAGAGGTTGAGATCGAGGATGACTCGAGTAAGGGGATTTCTGGATACGAGTTGTATTAGGCTTTATGAGTATATGAGAAGCATGGAATGATTTGAGTTGTTATTGGTGAAGGATGTAATGTGCATGGAGCATAAATTTATCTGGTTGCATTAAAGTGCGGTTACTTCCTTAGGTGTTGGAGTGCTAATGAGGCACAAGTCCTTCGGCCCGTTTGATAAGTCTAACTAAAATTTGAGGACAATGGATGAATCTCGAGAATGGTTCTAATGAATTCAAGATTTATATGTGGCAATTGATAATGTTTACGGATTTATATGTGGCTAGAAGCTAAGAGTTACATTGGATGGTGTCGAGGCTCGTAGTATTTCTACATCATTGTCGATTCTGTATTTAAGTATCAGAAAGGTAAGATGAACAACTTGAAATTTATAGAAGGTCTCTTCAGAGTGGGTATCTCAGTTGTGGTACTTTTGGGGTGCTTAAGGGAGCATTCAACGGCTTATGAGCCTTAGGGTGGTGTGGTTTTATGTTAGGGTCTTATGTGGTGAGTCTGGGTTGAGGATTATGGTATTATGGCAAGGAGAAGTATCTATTTGATGGTAATTCAGAAGGAACTCAGATAAATAGGACAGCTTGGTAGTAGGTTGGATCAACATGGTAATATATATGATTAGTTCTTTGGGTGCTTATGATGTAATGAGTTTCTACAGGTGTTTCATAGCAATACTCTTGTGTTTTGGTGGCCTGCGTAGCTTGGTTGAGTTAGAAGGATTCAATTCCTACGGTTGGGTTTTGTGCAATTGGGATTCAAAGAGTTCTTGATGGTTTCAACCACGGTTAGAGCTGTATATTTCCTACTGGCGCGAGGAGCATATGATGCATAGTGATTTCCTCCTAGATAGGAAATGAAAATTTCTTGGCTAATTGAGTATGTAGTTGCTTGTGACTCGGAGTGTATTATGAAGTTCTCATATTTATCATAGGATGTATGGTATATGCGGTGTGTTGTGTGGGATCAAATTTGGTATGTGCATGGTCACGATTAAATTTTGAAAGAAAGGTCATGAGACCTTAGGCCGCACAGGCAGTTTCAGATGACTAGGTAAATATCATTTCAATTTAGTATGGCGTGATGAGAGTATACATTTTAGAAGGGGCAATGTGTTTTGGTTTATGAACACTTCACTGGTATTGCGACATTCTCTTGTTTGACCGACTACTGATGTTCGAATTTTGCTTTGTGGCACAGAAGAATTATAGAAGTATTCCTCATGGGATGACCGTATAGTTGGAGAAGTGTGGACATTTAGGCGGTGGAGTTGAGATCAGAGATGGTGATTCGTATATTCTATGGATTTGGTGATTGGGAGTTCTCGTAAGTAGATTGTTTCATGGTTGTGGACTTTCGGGGAATTATTTATCTATTGTGGGTGACCAGAGTCGATTTGGGGTTCATTGGTTGGCCCAATATGGATGGGTGTTCTTCATCGGGTTAGATTTGTTGACTCTGAAATGCTATTATTGAGTGATGTGCCATCCAGTTATTGTTGAGCTTATTCATGTTCTGAAATGATCTATGAGTTACCCTTCTATGTTACGAAGAGTTGTGAATCGTTGGTTATATGCACATATGGTGCAATTCTATTTGGGTTTATAGCGGAATTTGAGCGAGAAAAGTATTGGGTATCGCTTGGTTGATGGCGTATTGGTTACGCTCTTTCGGGTTTTGTGTGGTGTTGTGTCAATTGCTTCTCTATGGTTATGGTAATGCACTTTGGGTGCTTGATGTCAAATTTTGCGTGGTTATTGATTTTGAGTAGGGTGGCTCGAGGTATATAATATGGACCATCATTTGGATAGGTCACACATTGTAGCAGAGTTATATTGAGACATGATCCTTTGTATTAGATTTGTGTGTTTTGGTTATAAGGTGTGTGATAGGTTCTTAGCATTGTGGTGTGGTGGTACCTGTTGATCTTGCAAGACACTTCTTTTTTCTGAGTCATTATCTATGATTGAGGACATTTGGAATGTTGCTATTGGGTGCACAGATTGCAAAGGATATGGCTTTAGATTGAATTGATATGTCATGTCACCAGAGTGGTCATGTGGGATGAGATGAGGTCGTTAGACCTAGAATGGATACTATTGAATAGATTACAACATGGTTGGAAGGATAATATCGAAAGCCGGCTTA
This sequence comes from Nicotiana glauca, assembly GCA_026770625.1. Taxonomy (NCBI): domain Eukaryota; kingdom Viridiplantae; phylum Streptophyta; class Magnoliopsida; order Solanales; family Solanaceae; genus Nicotiana; species Nicotiana glauca. Next base: position 107,417 of record MU758603.1, read on the forward strand.
GAAATTTCTATAGTTCCTGTCGGAGAAGAGGAAATTCCACAACTTGTTGATCTGGTGAGTGGTTATGAGTTTCTGTGTGTTTATTTCGTGATTTAAAGTATATGAAGGTGTTAGAACGAGGCTCTATTTGATAAGAGGTTTATTATCGGCATTGGGTTATTTTGAGCAACTGTTGTGATTAGAAATTATCGCTATGGGTGTTTGAGTTAGGTGGTGTATCATTTGATTTCATCTTGGGTTACGGCTATGGCTTGATGCAGCTTGTTCAGACTTATACAGTGTATAAATGCGAGATTTTGATCTTATAGAAAATTTCGAATGTGGAAATTGGATTCTAAGGCTTATGGGCTAGATTGGATTAAAATATTTGGGTCATGTTGTGTTATCAGACCAATATGGGATAGCGTGACGTGGGATCACCCCCAGGTATGTGCATAGTGAGGTTACACGGCGATTTGATGACTTTTGGAACAACTCTTGGCACGTTCAAGGATGAACATATGTTTAAGTGGGGGAGGATGTAACGACCCAACCGGTCGTTTTGAGCATTTGCACTTTGCTTAGTTGTTTGAGGGCATGAGTAGCTCTGTATAATGTATTATGACTTATGTGAATTGTTGGTTTTGGTTTTCAGGTTATTCGGAATTGATTTGAAAGAATGATTCTCAGCTAGAAGCTTTAAATTTGAAATGTTTGACCGAGTTTGACTTTTTAGTATTTGACCTCGAATTGGATTTTTGATGGTTTTTAGCTCCGTTGGATGATTTTGGACTTAGGAGCGCATCTAGATCGTGATTTAGAGGTTCGTAGTGGAATTTGGCTTGAAATGGCGAAAGTTGGAATGTTGGAAAGTTTGACCGGGAGTGGAGTTTTTGATACCGGGGTCCAATTCCCATTCTCAAAGTTGGAGCAGGTCCATAATGTCACATGTGACTTGTGTGCAAAATTTGAGGTTAATCAGGCGTGATTTGATAGGTTTCAGCATCAGTTGTGGAAATTTGACGTTTTAAGTTCATTGATTTTGAATTGAGGTGTGATTCATCATTGCGATGTTGTTACGTGTGTTTTGAGGCCTCGAGTAAGTACATGTTATGTTATGGGACTTGTTGGTGTTTTGGACGGGTTACCGAGGGGCTCGGGCATGTTTCAGATTGTTTCCGGGTTATTTTTCCTTCATGTTTCACTAATGCAGTTTGCTGATATCTGGTGTCTCAGTCCTTCATCGCATTCGCAACGCAAGTGCCGCAAATGAGTAGTGCATTTGGATGGCAGTGGCATTTTCTTCATCGCACTCATGGATATTGATATGCGTTCGTGAAGAGTTGAGGCTAGTCTCCTTCGCGTTCGCGTATGTGAGATCGCGTTCGCGTAGAGTTGAGATGGGAGCTGGAGCTATGTGATCTTTCTTCATCACATTTGTGAGGCTTGTGCCACACTCGTGTAGTTATGTCTTCAGTGTATATCACATTCGCGAGGCTTGTGCCGCGAACACGTAGAGCATTATTGGTGGCTATTATTGTTTTTCATCGCGAACGCGATGGTTATCCCGCGTTCGCGAAAGAGGAGGCGTGGGCAACTTTATAAAGTACTCTATTTCGAGTGCTTCGGCCTTTTTTGCATTTTGGGAGATATGGAGCTCGGATTGAGGTGATTCTTGAAGCAATTTTCATCATATGAATTGGGGTAAGTGTTCTCTCCTCAGTTTTGGTTATATTTCGTGAGTCTATCTTCGATTTTAGCTTTTGATTGATGAATATTTAAAGAGGAGATTGGGGGTTTTGGTCTAAAATTTCATAATATGAGTTTTTAGTTTTGAACATCAATTTGAAGTCGGAATTGAGTGGAACTAGTATGGTTGGACTTATAATTGAATGGGTTATCGTTTTTTGTGAGTTTTGTCGGACTTCGAGGCGTGGGCCCTGGAGAGATTTTTTGGTAGATTTGGGATTTGACTTAGGATTCGATCTTTATCAATTGTAATTGCTTCCTTAGGCATTATCTGAAGTAATTGAGTTGCTTTTGGCTAGTTTTGAGCCGTTCGGAGGTCGGTACAAGCGTGATGGCATTCTTGGAGCATCGCTTGGCTTGCTCGATGTTGGAATAAGCTTGTTTAAGATAAGCAACTCTTTTAAACTTAGTGCCGAGGGTATAAAAACCCCAAATTATGTGCTGTGTGATTGATGTTGGGGTGACGCACATGCTAAGTGGCGGGCATGTGGGCATGCACCTTGTGAATTGTGACTATGTTGTTTCCAAGGTACTGAATAGTGGCGCCATTTTATTGATATCTGTATTTTCACCATGTGATAAAATAAATGAACTGTACATCATGCTAGATATCATTTTTAGGCATTATGTGATAAAATAAATGAACAGTCACATCCATGCATATCTTAGTCTCAGTTGTTACTATTTGATACATCATATCATTGTTCTGGGTCAGTTTTCATGACATTGTGAGCTCGTGGGTGATACTGGAGAGATTGATGACTGAGTGAGGTCGAGAGCTTGATTATGAGTGACATTTATAGGATCGGGCTGCATGCCGAAACATGTTTTATTGATTATTGAGTAAGGCCGAGGGCCTGATTGATTTATGCCATGATTGACTTATTATAGAGCTTGGGCCGTAGGAAACCCTTCGGATTCTGCACACCCACAGTGGGTGCGGTTGATTATTTTGAGGGATGTATCTTCCTCGGACATGGATCTTATCCGAAGCATTTATACACCTCGAGATGGATCTTCTCCATGGGGCCGGAGTGGCCTTCCTCGGTACTGAGTGACTGATGGTCAGCGATGTATATATTCCGGGATGGATCTTCCTTCGGCCATATAGGCCATATACAGGACCGAGTGGTTGAACATGATGATTGGAAAGTGTGACACAGTGAGGTTGAGTACTCTGAGAGTGTGAGTAGATGATTCATCTCTGAGATACATGTCATTGGCATGCATATATGGCATACATGCATAGAGATGCATTTTTCCTCATGCTATTCGATATCACATCATTCATGACTTTTACACATTGGTATGTGGGCATAGAGTGGTATTTCACACTTGTTACTTGGAAAGGAAATGAAACATGTTTACGTAATGTGAAAAGGATCTTTTAGGAAAATTACTGTTTCCAAACTATCTCATGATATTTCAATGATTTCGATAAAGGATTTGGGTTTTCACTGATATTCTTGAAAAGCGAAACATTTTAAAAAAAACTATGTAAAAGTTGAATTTTTTTACCTCTGAGAGTATTTCCTTGTTTATTTGCTCTATATTGTATGAACTGCTGTTGGTTATTTGTATTGGACCCATCATTTGCTCCAGCTCATCACTTCTTTCAACCTGAGGCTAGGTTTGTTACTTTTTGAATATATGGGCTTCGGTTGTACTCATAATGCATTTCCTGCATATTGCGTGCAGATCCCGGATGCTGATGTTGCGGCATTCGATGGTTGCTGGATGTGAAGGCGTACTCGCGTTCCTACTATAGCTACCTCTTATTCATGATAGCCTTAGCTTTGCAAAAACTCTGTTTATGTACTTTTCAAACAGAAGATGTATTTTCTTCATATCGGCTTTGTAAACTCTATTATTAGAAGCTCATAATTTGTACTACTAGTCCTTGGAAAATGTAATAAATCCAAATAATTTAGTTTGTTTAATTGACTTATTAGCAATATTGAATTCGGATAGTTATTAGTCGGCTTACCTAGTGGGTTAGGTCAGGTGCCATCACGACTAGTGGATTTTGGGTCGTGAGGAGGTCAAGAAAATAAAGAAGATTTCTGAAAATGTATAGTCTCTCTACATCCTTTCAGACGGTAAGAAGATATTGCAAACTGATGCCAGCAATGAATATTGGAGTGCTGTTCTATTTGAAGAAAATGATGGCCAGAGGTAAATATGCGGATACACCGGTGGAAAGTTCAAATATGCCGAGCAACATTATCACTCCACTTTTAAGGAAATTCTTGCAGTAAAGAATGGAATCAAGAAATTCAATTTCTTCCTTATTCATACAGAGTTTCTGATAGAAATGGATATGAAGGCCTTCCCGAAGATGATTCAGCTAAATGCAAACATTATTCCCAATCCTCAGATTGTTAGGTAGGCTCAATGGTTCTCTCTATATAAGTTTCAAGTCAGGCACCTGAAAGGAAAGGATAATATTCTCGCAGATTTTCTGTCTCGACCGGAAGAATTCTCAAAGAGATTTTCCCCAGCAAAACTGAAGTCAAAGCAAAAGCTAATCCGTCACATCTTCATGTTTTAAAGTTTATCAGGAACAAGTTCATAAAAGCCAATAGATCATCCACCTGAATTGTTCAACCTCATGGATCCCTTTGATCCGTCAATTATTATGGAAAGAAGAACTCATTATGAGCTCCAGGTTTTCCGACAACATGGAGCATCCATTCTCAAGCCATATGGGGTCAATCCAGAATATCCGTTCTGCCATATATTCATAGCTCAAGCCAAGGATTTTCCACAAGAACTATTATGGTTTTTCTAGTACCTATGCCATCAGTATTATATTTTCATGGAATTCAAATGTAACGTCTTCAAGGATTTTGATAACATTGCACCAGCTCTGAAAATATTTTTGCTATGCTTCAAACCTATAAGATACTGGATGAAATGTTTCAATGATTCCTATACAACAAAGGTATTCATGTTTCATAGGCTAGTAAAGATTATTAATGGAAAAGTCCAGGCGCAAGTAGAGACATCATTTTGGTGGAAGTTTCCCGTGTCCATTTTATCAATGGAAGAAGAATATAGCGAGGCACAAAAAATCCTTTTCCAGCAAAATAGGTGCATTCCGACAGAGATATGGCCAAAAGATTGGGCAAGCTGGAATTATACAAGCAATAATCCTCACTAGGAAAGAGTCCGGGCAGCAGCAAAAGAATATCAAACCCCATACGAAATCATCCGAGAAAAGATCATTCAAGACATTTCTAGATTAAGGTTGCGGATTACATCTCTCAATCCAAAAGACAAAGAGCACAACGACGAAGGACTGTCAAATTCCAGTCGTTACTACACACGGTCTTTGAAAAGATGCCTAGAAGAGAACCCTAGAATCAATGAAGGATAATTACCTAAATCCCTGCTAATCCCACCATAATCCTGCATTACCCACAAAAAAACCCTCAAAAATAGCCTACCCATGCCAAGACAAATTTCCACATCTTTCCATACTATCCGGGCCCCACTTCAACTTGTTTTCACATGCTTCCACATGTCTCCACATGCTTCGTCACATGCAACACCATACTTTCATATGGCGTCACATGCTCCCACATACTTTCACGTGCTACACCATGTATATTTCACCCCTTTCACATGTTTTCAGGTGTTTTTTAGTTGTTTTGCCTAAAGTCCTTCACATGCTTAGAAGGACCCACTTGTAAGATAAGTTTTCCATGTAAAATATGTTTGTTTTATCATGAAAGTTTGTCTTGTAATAACCTCCTATCCCTATATAAAGGAGGCCTTGTAGTAGTTGTAGGATCATCTTGCAATCATCTTGTAATCTTTGTAAATCTTTTATGATATATTACATACGAGTGCTTTATAAATTTCCCTCTTGTTCTTTCTTTCGAATGGATGGAAAGGCCGGTCCATGTATAAAAAATAGAGTAAGAATACTCAAAGAAAGTTAGCTTATTGTAGTACGAAAGTTTTCTGAGTTATAAACAGCTAACGTTGGTTATAGTACAAAAGTTTTTTGAGTTGTGTAGCTTGGCAAGCCCTCCCTTATGGGTTGTTGAAGCCAGCCCCTTTGTAGGAAAACTTTTGCGACTATAAACAAATTAATTGTTTGTGTAGCTTGGCAAGCCGTCCCCTTTGTAGGAAAACTTTCGTATCTATGGTTTAGTTTGCTTTGTAGGAAAACTTTTGCGACTATAAACAAATTAACTATTTGTGTAGCTTGGCAAGCCGTCCCTTATGGGTTGTTGAAGCCAGTAAAAGGGGCTGGCTTCAACAACCCATAAGGGACGAAAGTTTTCCTACAAAGGGGCTGGCTTCAACAACCCATAAGGGACGACTTGCCAAGCTACACAACTCAAAAAACTTTTGTACTATAACCAACATTAGCTGTTTATGACTCAGAAAACTTTCGTACTACAATAAGCTAATTTTCTTAGAGTATTCTTACTATATTTTTCATACACGGACCGGCCTTTTTATCCATTCGAAAGAAAGAACAAGAGGGAGATTTAGAAAGCACTCATATGTAATATATCACAAAAGATTTACAAAGGTTACAAGATGATTGCAAGATGATCCCACAACTACTACAAGGCCTCCTTTATATAGGTCTAGGAGGTTATTACAAGACAAACTTTCATGATAAAACAAACCTATCTTACATGGAAAACTTATCTTACAAGTGGGTCCTTCTAAGCATGTGAAGGACACTAAAAAACACTTGAAAACGTATGAAAGGGGTGAAATATACATGGGGTAGCACGTGAAAGTATGTGGGAGCATGTGATGCCATGTGTTGTGTGGTGTTGCATGTGATGAAGCATGTGGAGGCATGTGAAAACAAGTTGAAGTAGGGCCCGGATAGTATGAAAAGATGTGGAAATTTGTCTTGGCATGGGTAGGATATTTTTGAGGGGTTTTTTGTGGGTAATGCAGGATTATGGTGGGATTAGCAGGGATTTAGGTAATTATCCTTCATTGATTCTAGGGTTCTCTTCTAAGCATCTTTTCAAAGACCGTGTGTAGTAACGACTGGAATTTGACGTTCCTTCTTCATTGTGATCTTTCTCTTTTGGATTGAGAGATGTAATCCGCAACCTTAATCCAGAAATGTCTTGAGTGATCTTTTCTCGCATGATTTCGTATCGGGTTTGATATTCTTTTGCTGCTGCCCAAACTCTTTCCCAGTGAGAATGATTGCTTGTATAATTCCAGCTTGCCCAATCTTTTGGCCATATCTCTGTCGGAATGCACCTATTTTGCTGGAAAAGAATTCTTTCTGCCTCGCTATATTCTTCTTCCATTGATAAAATGGACACGGGAAATTTCCACCAAAATGATGCCTCTACTTGCGCCTGGACTTTTCCATTAATAATCTTTACTGGCCTATGAAATATGAATACCTTTGCAGTGTAGGAATCATTGAAACATTTCATCCAGTATCTTATAGGTTTGAAGCATAGCAGAAATATTTTCAGAGCTGGTGCAATGTTATCAAAATCTTTGAAGATGTTACATTTGAATTCCATGAAAATATAATACTAATGGCATAGGTACTAGAAAAACCATAATAGTTCTTGTGGAAAATCCTTGGCTTGAGCTATGAATATATGACAGAACGGATATTTTAGATTGACCCCATATGGCTTGAGAATGGATCCTCCATGTTTTCGGAAAACCTGGAGCTCATAATGAGTTATTCTTTCCATAATAATTGGCGGATCAAAGGGATCCATGAGGTTGAACAATTCTGGTGGATGATCTATTGACTTTTATGAACTTGTTCCTGATAAACTTGAAAACATGAAGATGTGACTGATTAGCTTTTGCTTTGACTTCAGTTTTGCTGGGGAAAATCTCTTTGAGAATTCTTTCGGTCGAGACAGAAAATGTGCGATAATATTATCCTTTCCTTTCAGGTGCCTGACTTGAAACTTATATAGAGAGAACCATTGAGCCCACCTAACAATCTGAGGATTGGGAATAATGTTTGCATTTAGCTGAATCATCTTCGGGAAGGCCTTCATATCCATTTCTATCAGAAATTCTGTATGAATAAGGAAGAAATTGAATTTCTTGATTCCATTCTTTACTGCAAGAATTTCCTTGAAAGTGGAGTGATAATGTTGCTCAGTATCTTTGAACTTTCCACTAGCGTATCTGCATATTTTCCTCTGGCCATCTTTTTCTTCAAATAGAAAAACACTCCAATATTCATTGTTGGCATCAGTTTGCAATATCTTCTTACCGTCTGAAGGGATGTAGAGAGACTTGACATTTTCAGAAATCTTCTTTATTTTCATGACCATTTCATCTTGTTCCTTTCCCCATGGTGGAGCATTTTTCTTGAGCATCTATGTGAGTGGAGAAATGTCTGTAGAGATATTTGGGTTGAAATCTCTCATATAATTTACTATGCCCAAAAATTGTTGGATCTGCTTTGTTGTGAGGTTGGTATCTAGAAATTTAAGTAATTCTTGACTTATATATGGTCCTGGACTGTATTCACCTTGGATAAAATGCATTCCAAGAAAATCAATCTCCTTTTGAGCAAGAACCATCTTTTTTGCTGAGAGCATGATTCCATACTGTGTTACCAATGCCTCAAATTGACGAAGCAAGTTGATGTGTTATTCCAATGTATCACTAAATATAAGATTTCATCAATGTAAACTAAAGAGGTAGGGAGTATGGGTTGGAATATTTTTATTATGGCTTTTTGGAATAAGGAAGGTGCAGTTTTCAACCCGAAGGGCATGACTATCCATTGGAAGTGATGATCGGGGATGCAAAATCCCATTTTGGGTCTTTCTTCAAGGTGGATTCCCAATTGCTAAAATCCAGACTTTAAATCAAACTTGGAAAAATATTTGGCCTTGGCTAAGTGGGAGAAAATGGTGAGTTTATTTGGGATAGGGAACTTATCATCTTGGAGGAAATGGTTAAGTGGCTGGTAGTTGATGACGAACCTAAGTTTTCCTCTTGTCTGTTCAGCTCTTTTGTTGACATAAAATGCTTCGCATGCCCTCTGTGAATCTAATGGCTCTATCAGATCAAATTCCAAAAGTTCTTCACATTCTTTCTTTGCAAGCTGAAGATGATATGGATTCATCGCTGAATGGCTGGCTTTTGTCGGATTGATATTTTCATTTTTCTTGAAAGGGAGCTTGATAAAAAAACTCTTCATTTTTCCATAACGGACATTTCCCTTTCTTCATAAAATCCTTGTGGGATTCAACACATGATTGTTCAATGAGATTTTGCTCAATTTCTTTGATTTGTTCGTCATTGGTGATTTGGAATAGCCTTGGAATCTCAGAATAAGGTCTGAACTGCTTTTTAAAAGCTATCCCGTTAGCCTTGATCTGGAGCTGATCTCTAAGCTGTCTGTAAATGTCGAATCTAATAATAAGATCCTTTCCTGGTACATCAGATCCTAGCAGCTTGGTTATGTACTTCAATCCTAGAAAGAACTTAATTGTGATCGGGTGCTTTGTAATGACAGTTGTGGTCAAGATTGCATTCGATGCAGTGTTGAAATACTTAAAATGTGGTACCCATTGATCTTCAGGGAGAACAACAGGATTTATAAGTGAGGAAACAACTCTGATGTCGATGAAAGCAATAACTCGAGTTGGTTTATCCCACTTGGATGAATAAACTTTGAGTTCTACTTGAGGAACGACTGCGAGAGCATTGATCTCCTCTCGGGATTCGATCATTGGTTTTGAAATTTGGTAATAATCATTGCCTTGATCTTCATAGATATCACGAGAGAATAAAGTTTCTTCATTAGGTTCATCATCCGCAGAGAATATGGATTCAAGGTCCTCCTCTTTTCCGAGATGTATGCCAGTGTAATCTTCAATCTCTTCAATGAGTTTGACAGATCTTCTTGATTGTGGACAATTTTTTGCGAAATGTCCAATCTTATGACAAATAAAACATCTGTTTTTCTTGTGAAAATTTCCTAGCCTTTTTCATTTGAAATATTTTGTGCGCCTCTTGGACCTTGATTTCCCATATGGAATTCTTGGCCATTTGAACCTCCTGAATTCTCTCCTTTGCCTAGATGTGCGGCAGGAACATCCTGATCCGGTGATTAGATCAGATTTGCGGCATGCTTTGTCAAGCACTGGATTGTGTTGGATAATTTTTTTAGAGCAGAGCGCTTCGTACAAATATCATCCAATGCTACGAAAATAGCTTTCCTGATGTAACCAATTTGTGGGATTGTTATGGACTGAAACGTTTCTTCAATGATGGTCATGGTTCGACTTGCCAGCAACTTTGGAAGGGAAGATACAAAGGCTTGCTTTAGATTGATGTCACCACCGATCTCAAAGTATATCTTTGCCATTTTTTGAAAGTGCTTGTCAATGTCATTTCTGTCGAATGACACACACTTTATCTCGAAGAGTTGTCTTCGCATTTTCTCCTGTCTTTGGCTAGTATCTCCGCAGAAAACTTCATGTAAGATACTGATGTTGAAGGCAAAATCTTGGGAAGTAAGAAAAGTATTTTTGTCTTGAATTTTAAGTGCATTCCACCAGTCTCTAAGGATTCCCGAGAACCGTGAATTGAGTTCTGAAAGGATGATATACTTTTCTCATTCCACCAAATTTTGGTCACCATCTAAGTATAGAAGTCTTGGATCCGTTGAGGCCATTTTGAAACCTTGACATCATCTAAGGTGAAAGTGTGGAAATCAGTTCCAACTGGTTTTGATGCCATGGGCTCATATCTCCTTTCTGGGATTGGTTCATCTGTCATGCCTTCTTGTTCCTCATCTACTTCAGATATTTCTGGGTCTCTGGGCTGGATTACAAATATTGGGGGATCATCTTCTTCGGAAGAGTTCGTTGTGGATTCATTGCTTGATTGAGAGATATCTTTCATTATTTCATCTTCTGATGAATTTAAAGATTCCGACCATAGGGTATCTTCTTTTGATATGTATCTTGGCTGAGAGACATAGAGGTCCGGAGCCTTCTGGTCAGAAATCATCAGATTTTCGGGGTTCGATCCTTTTGAACTTTCTCCTTGGTCTCGCATTTTCTTGGTTTGTTTCTTTACTGCAAGGGCATCTTTCCTTTCCCAAACCATTTTTGCGATATCAAAATCATTTTCTTCTTTTGTTGGTTGGGTGAAAGAGATTCGATTTTGTGAGGTAGATGGAAAGGTAGAAAAGGTGCAGTCCAATTTAGGCGGGGAATATGCTTGTGGAGACATAGGGAAGAAGGTAGGTTTTGAAGGGAAAACTGGGGTTTTTTGCGGCTCAAAGTGATCATTTCTCAAAAGTTGAATTTGTTCTTTGATGAAAATCGTCTCCTTTTGTTGTTGTTGGAAAAATTGGAAAAGTGAAGTTCCTGGCGGACAAATCTCATATTGTAAATTTACCAACCTTAGTTCCAAGGCTTTGATTAGTCCTGCATGCTGAGACGGTGTCTGCTCCACCTTTTTCTCAATTGTTTCCACTTTGCTCATTAACTTGTTTTGTGCATGGGCCACGTTTTCGATAGTGTTGCCAATATTGTTGAGCACTTTGTTCTGGCAGATGGAATTTTCTGATTGCCAGTTCATTGTTGCTTCAATGTCACTTGTTGCGGGTTTTTCTCCAGACGGTAGTACTATGTTTTTCTTGGGGACTTTTGGAGCATGGCTGATACCCTCTTTTTCAAAAGGTTGAAGTGGAGGAAAATCTTGGGAGTGGTTGGAACTTGAAGGGCTCAACATGAATATTTGTGGATATGTGGACCTTTGAGTTAATGGAGTTTTAGGTTCAGGTGACTTTTTGGATTCTAGGGTATGAGGTGATGTTGGTTTGGATTTGGGCGTAGTTTCACTATCCTCCCAGGTTGGAGTAAATTTTTCTGGTAATTTTGGCCATTCTTGGGGTTTGTAACTAACAAGAAATTCATATTTATCTGGACGGTTTAATGAGCCAATTGAAGGATCTTTACTTTCATATTTGGCCCGAAATTATCTTTCAGTAGTTTTCCCATTTTTCTTGGATTTTGGTTTGCGCTAGTGATGTTCATCATATTCTCTAATTGGATCTTCTAAACAGTCTTGACAGGTGCAACCGAGATCCCATGGGCAGTGTCCAGTGAAGGGGCATTTGAACCACCACATTCATTTTCCTTCTTTTTCAAACATTGGCACCAGTCATGTTCTTCCATGATGCTTTGTATATTCCAGAAGAATTCTCCATCAGGTTTTGGGTATGTATCTGTTATATCTTTGGGTTGAATTATTTGGCAAGAAAAGATGGTTTTATTGGGTTTTTGGATATGGGAATGGTCAAAGCTTATACAAACGGTTTTGTCACTTCTTTTGGTAAAAGTTGGTTCACCAGATTGCAAAGATTCCTCTAATTCTCTTAGCTTCTCGTAATTTGTTATCCAGGAATCAGGAAGGATTTTGACAAGCTCATCTCTGGAAATCTGTCTGGGTATTTGGGTGCACATGGTGTTTCCTTAGGTATCATCAATATTTAAGAGTAAGGCATTTTCTCCTCCGGGTAGGCAAAGATCCATGGCATGATTTTGGACTCGCCATGCCATTTGGTGGTTAAGGGTAGTTTGGATGGAATCTTTGGCTTGTGGGGCTCCCTAGATTTGGACTTGGATTTTTAGGGCTTCGGTTAGGTATGGGTCATAAAGGGATATGTTGAAATTTGGAAAGATAGTTATGAAGATAGTTCCGGCATTTAGGGTAATTTTGGCAGTACCCAAATTTGCATGTTGGTACTCCAAATATCTTATATCTAGAAGAGAAAGTCAAGCTGTAATAGGTTGACCTTTTCGTCCGTGATATGTTAAAGCGATTCGGATGGCACCAAAATGGATATGGGTAAAACCATGATCTCTCCATTGTCTGGGAAAATCATCTGGTATTTGAAGGGTGATAAATTGTTCCTCTCGAGTGGCAATAATAGGATGCGGGTCAAGTTTTGAGGCAGCAACATATTCTTTAAATCCTCTTGGTCTGTGTTAGACTAAGGAATGAATTGGGGTCCAAGGTGCAAAAGATTTTTTGGCAAAAGCTGAGTAAGAGTTTATGAGAGGTAGTTCAGTGGAGGATACTTTCTGTTCGTCGGGTAGGATATCTACTTCATAGAGGTAATCATATTTTTTCGACAAGGTTTTATATAGAGTAGGAGACATATTCATTTTTGCAAGGGAAGAGGATGATGGAAATGACTCAGACATATTTAGTAAACTGTTCCTCCCTCCGAAAGGATGGGCTTGCCAAGCTACATAAACAGTTAATTCACCCCGGGCCCACGTGCCCGGATTTCTAAAATTCACACCGGGCCCACATGCCCGGATTTCGGAAAATTTCAAAGGAAGTTGTCACCCATTGTAACACCCCGTAAATTCGGCTTAGGTATGAATGAGTTAAAGGAGTAGTAAGGTTATATTTTGGACATGTGAAGTCCCATCGGGATGATTATGGGTGAAAATAGTTGTTTAAAAATCAAGATGGAAAGTGAGGTGCATAAGATTTGACAAAATTGACTAAGTTTGCAGAAGGTCTATCTTCCAACAAGGTTTAGTGAAAATATGTAAGGTGTTTGGGAAATCTCAAAGTATGAAAGTTGTAGGCCTTTGAAATGTTTTTCTAACGATATATTGTGGAGCCAAAACATATCTTTGTGCAAAACTTTATGCGCGTTTTATAGAATATATGCGATATGCACGCCCTGAGCACGCCCCGAATGCGACCGCGCTCCTGAGGTAGTGTTACTACCATTTTGCATGGTCAGGTGCGCGGTCAGGCCTACCTAGTGCGCGGGGGCACTCATAGGGGGTCATTTTAAAGCCATACTTAGTCCCCCACAACCCTAAAACATAAAACCTTGCTCTAGAAAGGGAAAGTCTCAAAAACCTAACTCCTTAAGGGTCCCTCCACCACCCAAGGTAAGTTCTAATGGTGATTCTAAGTTAATTTCAATTTCCTAACATATTATTAACGTGGGTGAACCCTCTAAATCATTAGATATTTGATTGGGGCATCATTGTTGAGAGAATGAATCCTAGAACTCGAATTTAAGAAGATTGAACGTCAAGAAGGTAATATCTTTACCCTCTAATTGATTATAACGTTGGATTAATGATTGTAGTCTATAAGTTCATCAGATATGAGGTGATGGGTTTGATAGAAAAATATGAAAAATTATAGGTTTGACTTGTTGCTTGTTGATTATTGGTTAAGGGTGTTACTTATCTTATGGGTGAAGAAGAATGACATTGATTATAAGAAATTTGAGATTTTAGAATTTATCTAGGATCAAGAGAATGGCTTGTTGGGCGTAGAAACACCATTAATAAGGACTATGAAGCTTTATGTCACCAAGTGTTTGAGAAAATGTTTAAGTGGCTAAAACATGTGAATTATTGCTAATATGGAATACTTTTGACTTGTATTGATATAGATTAAAGTTGAAAGGGTTGGCGAATGTTTTATTATGCTCAAGAGTAGGAAGTTAAGATATGTGAGGCTAACTCTCTTTGTTTGGGAATTTGAATGATTCTCCCTACAATACGTTCTTTTGCGATGTTACCAATTAGCTAAGAAATATAGTTAAGCCTAGTTCCTTGAATATTTGTAGAACTTCTATTCTCAAGCTTTATAACTCGTTACTACTTTCATTCTGAACGTTGTGAGCTCAGTGCGTGTTCAATATAGACTTGGGTTTGATGCCCCCAAGTATTAATATAGATTACTCAGTATGCCATAAACAGTTGAAGTTTCAGTGTTCATAATCAGTTCAAGAATACATGTCTCAGTCTAGTCCTATTCAGTATTCCAGTATTATTTAACTCAGTGTGATCCAGTATTCCAGTATCATGTAACTCAGTGTGATTTAATATTTCACTATCATGTATTGCAGTTTGATTCTCAGTTCCTGAATGTTGAACACCTGTATTTGGGCCTGAGACCGTAGTTTATATGCTTTATGCATACTTGGGCCTGAGGCCATAGTTTATGCTTTATGCATGTTTGGGCCTGAGGCCGTAGTTTATGCTTTATGCATGTTTGGGACTGAGGCTGTAGTTTATGCTTTATGCATTTGTGGGCCTGGGGACGTAGTTATGTATACGTACGTGAGGCCGTAGCTTTTGCACATATATATTGGGCCCGAGGTCGTAGCTTATTCAGATAAACAGGTTGTTCATCATTTAGAAGAGGGTGTATTCATATCCTTACTTCCTTTGTTTAGTTCAGTTATCATTTCAGTTACCAGTTATCAATTCAATTATCAGTTATTAGTCATCAGTTATCATTTCAGTTTCTGTTTTAATAGTGTCATTTCAATGTCATTTCAATACGAATCATCAATTCTCAGTTATCAAATTAGTTTTAGTTTTAGCATTTATAATTCTTTCTTTCAGTTGCTTTAGATACCAGTGCAATTCAAATATACTGAGTCCCTTTTTCCCGGGGCCTGCATCTTATGGTGCAAGTAATGATTTACAGGTTGATGATTCAGAGCGCTAGGATTCTCGTACCAGATATTTGGTGATCCCCAGTTCTTTTAGGGCATTATCATTACCTTACAGTCTTCTTTATTTTCTGATAGTCAGTGTTTTTAGTATTTCCTTAGAGGCTTCGTAGATAAGAGTGACAGTTAGATAGAGTCACGGACTTTTCATATTAAGCTATGTTGGCTACAAAGATGTTTCAAAATTGTATTAGTATTTCCGCACTTTGATTTATATCATCCAGACTTTCATATAGCAACATGTGTTAGTTTATCTTCCACATTCAGTATGTTACGATATCACATGTTGATTCAGCCAGCCAGTTGGTTTGATCGATCACATGTAGTCAGGCACCGAGTACCATGTTACGTCTAGGCCCAGGTTCGGGGCGTGGCAAAGCTTGGTATCAGAGCACTAGGTTCAAGAGTCCTAGGGATTCTATGAAGCCGTGTCTAGTGGAGTTTCCTTTATATGTGTGTGCCGGTCACTCATATAAACGGTTAACTACTACGACATCCAGGATTGTCTCATTTCTTTCTACTCTAGATCATGCCATGAAACTTAAAGCAATAGGTAATCTTCTCTTTCTATCGAATTACAAACGTATTGGATGCCCAAGCGATGCATAGGAGAAATCTAAGGACCTAGAGAGGATAATTGCCCTTTGGGATATAATTATGGAGTACAGGTTGGTAAATATGAGACTTGAGAGGATGTTAAAAGTGGGATGCAATGGATAGTAGTACATATTAAAGCATAACCTTATCAGAAAGTACAAAAGCAGTTATAATGTCTTATGGTTATCAGTTTACCTCAGTTACCAGTTATACAGTCTTTCAGTTAGCAAGTTTGTGGTTATTCAGTACTCCAGTATTCAGTTATATGTTTACCAAATATCCAATTTTCAGTGTATCAAAATTTTTGGTGAGTTGTGACTATACAATGATGCATATGGGTTCTCAAAGAAACTGTAAGTCATAGTGATTATAGCGAAACCTTTGCATATTTTAGGTCTGCATTAAGACCAAGACTCAACGGAGGGCGCATGAAGTGGTTTATCAGATGATGGTATACTTTTAAGGATAAGTTTGTGCATGGTAGTGCATTCATATGTATTTTACCTCCTATAATAACTTCATTTAATTCTTGGAAATGGAGCCATAAGTTGGATGATGATAGTTTAGATGTCAGACCCTAATATTGGTCACTATAGTTTTGGACAGCAAAGAGCCTGTCGGTAAAATACCTAGGAGTTAGAAACGTTTGTTATTACCAAAGATGTGATTTCATAGAACTCATGCAAATGACTAGAAGATATGGTGTAATGAGAACCAAGAGCAGCCAATAGTGAATTTCAGGGAACGATTTTAAGTTGTTCATATTTATTCAAATCAGAACTAGAAGTACCACATTAGTAAGTTACTAAGAAGCACCTATTGATGTAAGATAAAAGATATGGCAGTCCCTCCTTAGGTTATATGACTAAATGATTACCCGGGATGTTCATAGCATGATAAGATTTAGTATTATATAGAAAGTTTGGGGTTAAATATTCTAATTTTATTTAAGACAGATGAATTCGCTAAGTGTGATCCGTGCACATAGCTTAGAAGAAAAAAATGGATAATATGTAAGTTTTGGGTTGATAAAGTGAATTAGCACTTTCAGCAGAGCTAGTAGAGGTGAAATTTGATTTACTTAGCCATGTTAACTCTAGTGAGTGGTAACGGTTTGAAACATCGAACGCATGTCAGAACTCGAAAAGTTTAAGTTGAACCCGAATTATAGTGGCAATGGAAAAAAAATCAGCCAGCAGTGAGAGCACAAACTATAGAAGAATAGCATTTAGGAATTATCGTAATGTGGTTTCTACAGGATTGAATGCGTTAGTAGAGTTAAATTACTAAAATTATGTATGATAGCTGTTAATATGTTAGCTTTCCGTTAAATGAATAATTAGTTTTTCCTAGTAAGAAAGATTTCTCAGAAGTAAGTTGGAAGATGAGTCGTCATTGACGTAGAGTGCAAAGAATTGCATAAAATTAGGAAAGTTATTTGGATCCCAACAAAAAAAAGGAAGGATCCGCAAGTATAAGACCTTTGGTCTAAGGGGTGATGTGAAAACCATCAGTAAGTGCAGTTAGAGATTTGAAACCTGAATAGTTAGCATGGGATATGAAAAAGAAAATCAGTTCGGTAATAAGGGAAAATTATATAATTACCACAGGGATTATGTATAGCATGTGTAAGAAACACAAAGTGAGTATAATGATCATCGAGCTTAGTTACTGATGATAAAGTGATCACAGAAAAGCTATAAAATCATGCTTATTTATGTGTTATAAAGGTAATGCCATTGCACGGGACTCTAAAATTTAGAGTACATCTCAAAGACTTAGTTCACAATAATACTATTAGTGATTTTAGGAAGTGCGTAAGAAGATAAAGTATGGGAAGTATAACTCATGATTGAGGTAGTTAAGAGAACTCTGGTGAAACAAATTCACCAACGAAGATAAGAGTTTGACTCTCGGACTCCAAAGATGGCGGAGTTATTGTCCAGAACATGACTTGTGGACTCTAAAATTTAGAGTACATGTCAAAGACTTAGTTCACAATAATACTATTAGTGATTTTAGGAAGTGCGTAAGAAGATAAAGTATGGGAAGTATAACTCATGATTGAGGTAGATAAGAGAACTCTGGTGAAAAAATTTCACCAACGAAGATAAGAGTTTGACTCTCGGACTCCAAAGATGGCAGAGTTATTGTCCAGAACATGACTTGTTCCTCCTTAGCAGCAGAAGTGAAGGAGAAACAATTTGATGATCCCTACGTGTTGCAGTTGGAAGAGGAGATTCACAAGTATAAGACGGTGGCTTTTTAATAAGAGGGAAATGATGGTACTTTGAGGTACCAGGACAGATTGGGTGTTCCAGACATAGATGGACTTAAAGAGAGAAGATCATGTTAGAAGTCCATAATTCCAGGTATTCTTTCCATCCAGGTTCCCCAAATATTCATCATGTCAAAGGAGATTTATTGGTTGAACGCATGAAAAATAATGTGGCAGACTTTGTGGCCAATTGTCCGAATTGTCAGCAAATAAAAGTCGAGCAACAGAAAGCCTAGTGTTTTATCACAGAATACACATATTTTGAATGGAGATGGTAAATATGAAAATTATAACAGGATTATCTTGCTCATTTTAAAAGCATGATTAGATTGGATGATTGTAAATCAACTTACCAAGTCAGCACACTTCTTGCCAGTAAAGACTACAGATTCAACAGAAGATTATACCAAGTTATACAATCAGGAAATCGTCTAATTGCATTGGACTCCGTAGTCCGTCATTTGGGACTGTGGTGCTCAGTTTAAAATGAACTTTTAGAAGTTCTTTTAGAAAGGATTAGGCACAAGTTTTTCATCCTCAGAAAGATGTCCAGGCAGAGCGCATTATTCAATTAAGTTGAGGATATGTCCTTGATGTTAAAAGTAATTGGGATAATCACATACCTCTCATTGACCTTGCTAATAATAACCTACCATTCTAGTATCAAGGTAGCACTATGAGAGACACTGTATGGGCGAAGGTGTAGATCGCCAATTGGTTGGTTGAAAGTTGGTGAAGAGGAGTTGTTGGGACCAAATATAGTCTATCATACTATAGAGAAAGTTAAGTTGATTCAAGAGCGTTTGAAGACGACTCTGAGCCGCCAAAAGTCCTATTCAAACGTGCGGCATAGAGACCTAGAGTTTCAAGTTGATGATTGGGTGTTTCTAAAAGTTTTGCCTATGAAAGGGGTTATGAGATTTGGGAAGAAGGGGAAGCATAGCCCCTGCTATATTGGGCCATATAGAATCTCGCAAAGGATCGGTCAATTAGCTTATCATTTGGAGTTGCCACCAAAATTAGCGGTGGTACAACCAATATTTCACGTATCATGTTATAACATTCAGGTTTCCAATACTC
Organism: Nicotiana glauca; assembly: GCA_026770625.1. NCBI lineage: Eukaryota > Viridiplantae > Streptophyta > Magnoliopsida > Solanales > Solanaceae > Nicotiana > Nicotiana glauca. Next base: position 126,607 of record MU758603.1, read on the forward strand.
AGATACTCATGACAGTTCGGTACTCAGATATTCATGTAAGCTTAGTACTCAAATATTGATATAAGTTTAGTACTTAGATATTCATGTTAGTTTAATACTCAATTATTCGTGCAAGTTCTATATTCATCTGTCCATGTTAGTTCAGTATTCACGTATCCATGGCAGAACAATATTCAGTCAATGCAATAGTCATTCAGTTCAGTATCTCAACATTTTAGTAATCGTGTATTCATTAGGTTTAGTATGCAACTGTGAATGAAAGTTCATGTTTTCCCCAGACCTGTTTAAGGTCCGGAGTTAGCAGAAGTTACAGTCAAGATAATCATTCGAGGATGAATAATCACAAGGGAGAGATAATACAACACCCCGTAAATTTGGCTTAGGTATGAATGAGTTAAAGGAGTAGTAAGGTTATATTTTGGACATGTGAAGTCCCATCGGGATGATTATGGGTGAAAAGAGTTGTTTCAAAATCAAGATGGAAAGTGAGGTACATAAGATTTGACAAAATCGACTAAGTTTGCAGAAGGTATGTCTTCCAGAAGAGTTTAGTGAAAATGTGCAAGGAATTTGGGAAAACTCAAAGCATGAAAGTTGTAGTCCATTGAAATAGCTTTCCAAAAATATATTTTGGAACCCAAATGGATCTGGGTGAAAAACGTTATGTACGTTTTACAGAATAGTAAACGATATGAGCGCCCTGAGCAAGCCCCGAGCGCGGCCGCGCTCCTGAGGCAGTGTTACTGCCATTTTGCATGGTCAGCTGCATGGTCAGGCCTACCTCGTGTGTGGGGGAGATCATGGGTGTCATTTTAAAGCCATACTTAGTCCCCCACAACCCCAAAACATAAAACCTTGCTCTAGAAAGAGAAACTCTGAAAAACCTAACTCCTTAAGGGTCTCTCCACCACCCAAGGTAAGTTCTAATGGTGATTCTAAGTTAATTTCAATTTCCTAACATCTTATTAATATGGGTAAACCCTCCAAATCATTAGATGTTTGATTGGGGCATCATTGTTGAGAGAAGGAACCCTAGAACTCGAATTCAAGAAGATTGAACGTCAAGAAGGTAATACCTTTACCCTCTAATTGATTATAGCGTTAGATTAATGATTGTATACTATAAGTTCATCAGATATGAGTTAATGGGTTTGATACAAAAACATGAACAATTATAGGTTTGGCTTGTTGCTTGTTGATTATTGGTTAAGGGTGTTACTTATCTTATGGGTGAAGAAGAATGACATTGATTATAAGAAATTTGAGATTTTAGAATTTATCTAGGATCAAGATAATGGCTTGTTGGGCATAGAATACCAATAAATAAGGACTATGAAGCTTTATGTCACCAAGTGTTTGAGAAAATGTTTAAGTGACTAAAACATGAGAATTATTGCTAATATGGAATCCCTTTGACTTGTATTGATATAGATTAAAGTTGAAAGGGTTGGCGAATTTTGTATTACGCTCAAGAGCAGGAAGTTAAGGTATGTGAGGCTAACTCTCTATTTTTGGGAATTTTAATGATTCTCCCTACACTACGTTTCTTTTACGACGTTACCAATTGCCTCAGAAATATTGTTAAGCCTAGTTCCTTGAATAGTTGTAGAACTTCTATTCTCTAGCTTCATAACTCATTCACCATTTTCATTCTGAACGTTGTGAGCTCAGTGCATATTTAATATAGACTTGGGTTTGATGCCCCCGAGTCTTAATATAGATTACTCAGTATGCCATAAAAAGTTGAAGTTTCAGTGTTCATAATCAGTTCAAGAATACATGTCCAAGTCTAGTCCTGTTCAGTATTCCAATATTATGTAACTCAGTATGATCCAGTACTCCAGTATCATGTAACTTAGTATGATTTAGTATTTCACTATCATGTATTGCATTTGATTTTCAGTTCCTAAATGTTGAACACCTGTTTTTGCGCCTGGGGCCGTAGTTTAAATGCTTTATGCATAATTGGGCCTGTGGCTGTAGTTTATGCTTTATGCATGTTTGAGCTTGAGGCCGTCGTTTATGCTTTATGCATGTTTGGGCTTGAGGCTGTAGTTTATGCTTTATGCATTTTGGGCCTGAGGCCGTAGTTATGTATACGTATACTTAGGCCTGAGGCCGTAGCTTATACATATATATATTGGGCCCGAGGCCGTAGCTTATTCAGTTAAACAGGTTGTTCATCATTCAGAAGAGGGAGTATTCATATCCTTACTTCCTTTATTAGTTCAGTTATCAGTTATCATTTCACTTATCAGTTATCAGTTATCAGTTATCAGTTATTTGTTATCAGTTATCAGTTATCAGTTATCAGTTATCAGTTATCAGTCATCAATTATTATTTTAGTTTCTATTTCAATAGAATCATTTCAATACCAATTATCAATTCTCAGTAATCAGCTTAGTTTTAGTTTCAGCATTTATTATTCTTTCTTTCAATTGCTTTACATACCAGTGCAATTCAAATGTACTGATGTCCCTTTTGCCCGGGCTAGGATTCTCGTACCAGCTATTTGGTAATCCCCAGTTCTTTCGGGACATTATCATTACCCTATAGTCTTCAGTATTTTCAGACAGTCAATGTTTTCAATAGTTAATTATAGGCTTCATAGAGTTAGATAGAGTCACAGGCTTTTCATATTAAGCTATGTTGGCTACAAAGATGTTTCAAAATTGTATTAGTATTTCTGCACTTTGATTTAAATCATCAATACTTTCATATAGCAACATGTGTAAGTTTATCTTCCGCATTCAGTATGTTATGATATCACATGTTGATTCAGCTAGTCAGTTGGTTCGCTCGATCACTTGTAGTATGACACCGAGTGCCGTGTTACGTCCAGGCCCAGGTTCGGGGCGTGACACCCATGACCTAAGGAACATAATATATGATTTTCACTAAGTTTCATAATCATTTTCGTGGCTCTATTTTATCAAAACTCTAGGTTTTCGTCTAAACCCATGATGTTCACAATTTCTTAAATGTTAATCTACCCATAATATAAGTACTTAACTCACATATCGTAGAAATTACTTACCTCCAAAAGCTAGATGAAAATTCCTCCCTCTCAAGAAGCTCCAAAAACATCTCTCCTTCAACTGTCTCACGGGACGGACCAAGTCACAATCCCTACGGTGCATGCCCACATGCTCATCACCTAGTATGTGCGTCACCTCCAAAATAGTCATACCACACGATATCCGAGGTTTCATACCCTCAGGACCAGATTTATAACCGTTACTCACCTTAATTCGAGCAAAAATTCTACTCCGCCAAGCCTTTGCCCCTCGAACCGGCCTCCAAATCTCCCGAATCTGGCCAAAAGTAACACAGCACAATCAATATATGCCAAGGAACTAATTCCACAAAGAAAACTACTAAATTTGTTCATATCTTAAAATCGACTCAAACCTGGCCCCCGAGCCCGTGTCTTGAAATCTGACGAAAGTCACAAAACTAGAAAACTCATTCACTCATGAGTCTAACCATACAAATTTCATCAAAATCCGACATCATTTGCTCCCTCAAATCCCCAAATTACTCTCTCCAAAATCCCAAGCCCTAACCCCTTATTTCACTTCAAAAATCCTACTAATTAGGTGGGAAATCAACGGGAAAACACCATAGCTAATGATCATTGAGCTCAAATAACTTATCTCACTGAAAATCCTTGAATCACCTTCAATAATCCTCCCAAAAGCTCCAAAGTCCGTGTTAAAAAATGGTAAAAATGAGCAAAATTCGCAAAGTCTTCAATTTAAAGGTTCTGCTCAGGCTTTCCGCATCTGCGGCTCATTAAGCGCACCTGTGGTGACGCTTCTATGAAAAAACCTCTACATCTACGGAAATTAACTTAAAATCCCTTGCTCGCTTTTGCACCCCTAGACCGCATATGCAATCATCGTAGGTGCGGGGATGACATCGCACCTGTGGACCAACACACACACCTGTGCCCTCTCTTCCGCTTCTGCGGCCATCACAGGTACAACAAACCCCTTGCACCTGGGGACTCTACAAGCCCCTCTTCTTTTCTCTTATGCGGTCATATTCCCGATTATTTGGATCACACCTACGGCTCCCACTTTGCAGGTGCGGTTATGACAGCTGAGTTCAACTTCAACAATGTCTCCAATTTCTAAACTTGTTCCATCAATCACCCGAAATCAATCCGATGCCCTCGAGACCTTAATCGAACATACCAACAAGTCATATAACCCCATACAAACTTACTCGAGCCTTTGAATCACTCAAAATAACACCAAAATACCAAATTACCATCGGATTCAAGCCTAAGAACTTCTAACCTTCCAAATTCCGCGAACGATGCCGAAACCGACCAAACCACGTCCGAATGACCTCAAATTTTATACACACGTCAGAAATGACACCATAAATCTATTTCATCTTTCAAAAACCCATTTTGACACTAATGTCAAATTTTCCACTATTGACCGGAATCGCCAAATTTCCAACTTTCGCCAATTCAAGCCAAATTCTACTACGGACCTCCAAAATACATTCTGAATGCGCTCCTAATTCCAAAATCACCTAATAAAGCTAACAGAACCATCAGAATTCAAATCCAATCTCATTTATATGTAAGTCAACCTCTGGTCAATTTTTCCAACTTAAACTTTCTCCTAAGAGACTAAGTGTCTCAATTTACTCCAAAACTACTCCGTACCTGAACCAACTGACCCGGTAAGACAATACAGCTGAAGAACACAAATGAAGCATATAAAATGGGGAATGAGGTAGCTACTCTCAAATGACCGTCGGGTCGTTACAAGTCTGATTGACGCTCGGGGCCTCCAGGGCTCTAGCCGAACGTACCAACAAGTTTGGAATCATAAAACGGACTTGCTCAAACTGTCGGAATGCCCGAAACAACATCAAAACCAAGAATCACACCCTAAAACTAATTGAATAAAACATAAGAACTTCAAGTTCTTACTTCTAATGTGCCGAAACGTACTTATACTACTCGAAATGACACAAAATTTTGCGTGCAAGTCTTAAATAACATTACAGAACTATTCCCATTCTCGAAATTCTATTTGGACCTCGATATCACCATAACCCTCTCCAAACCAAATTTAACAAACTTCTAAAAACCTTCAAGAACCAACATTTACTATTAGGCGCCAAAACTCTCCCAGGTCATCCAAAACCCGATCCAAACATACGCCCAAGTACGAAATGATCATACAAACCTATTGGAACCTTCAAATTCTGATTCTGTGGTTGTTTACAGGAAATATTGACCGATGGCAAACTTAGCCTTTTAAGCCAACCTTAAGGAACCAAATGTTTCGATTTCAATCTATAACGACCCGACCGGTCGTTTTGAGCTTTTGCACTTCGCTCGCTAGTTCTCAGGCATGACTAGCCCTGCGTTATGTATTATAACTTATGTAAATCGTCAATTTTGGTTTTTCAGGGTAATCATAATGAATTTGGGAGAACAATTCTCAGTTTGAAGCTTAAAATTTAAAAGGGTTTGACTTAATTTTGACTTGTGGGTATATGATCTCAGATTAGAATTTTTATGATTTGGTTAGCTATGTTAGATGATTTGGGATTTAGGAGTGTGATCGGAATGTGTTTTGGAAGTCCGGAGTAGAGTTAGGCTTGAATTGGCGAAATTAGAATTTTGGCGATTTCTGGTTGATAGGTGAGATTTGATATAGGGGTTGGAGAAGTTGGTTTAGGTCCGTTGTGTCATTTGTGATGTGTGTGCAAAATTTTAGGTCATTCAGACGAAGTTTGATAGACTTTTTGATCGAAAGCGAAATTTGAAGGTTTTGGAGTTTTTACGCTTGAATTCGATGTGATTTTGGTGTTTTGATGGTGTTTTGAGCATTCCGAAGATTGGAAAAGATTTGAATAATATTATGAGATATGTTGGCATGTTTGGTTGAGGTCTCGAGAGCCTCGGGTGAGTTTCGGGAGGTTGAATTGATCATTTCATGTTGGAAAAAGTTGCAGAAAATCTGCTGTTAGTGTTACAGACAGTTGTGCTTCGCGTTCGCGAGTGGACCCTTGAATTTGCGAAGGGTTAGGATGTGAGGCAGGAGTGTTGGCCTTCACATTCGCTAAGGGCTGGGTCGGTGTTCAATGCATTCGCGATGGTGATGCCGCGTTCGCGAAGGTTTGAGTTACTGAGGCACCGCGTTCGTGAAGGGTCTTCGCGTTCGCATAGAAGGGTTTTTGGTCAGTAGCTAATTGTGCTACACGAACGCGAGCTTGAGGTCGCGTTCGCGATGAAAAAAATACCTGGGCAGTCAGTTTATATTTTTAAAATTGAATGTTTAAGTCCAATATCACAAAAATCATTAGAGAGCTCGGGAGAAGGTGAAATTGAGGAGATTTTTAGTGGATCTATTGGGGTAAGTACTCTTCACTCATATTTGTTTTAAATCCATGATTTATTCTGGAATTCCATCATTTAATTTGAGAAATTACAGTGGAAATTGAGGAAAAATGGAGGAAAAGTGTGAGAATTTCTTTTGCGGGTTTGAGGGGCCATTTGAGGTCCAATTTTGATGTTCTTGGTATGTACGAACTCGTGAGAGTGTAAGGATTCTGTTGGTATGATTTTTATCAGATTCTAAGATGTGGTCCCAGGGGCCGGGTTTGGCCAATTTCTAGATTTTTGGTATAAATTGGATATTTTCGAGTGGGCTTTTGCTCTCTTAGCATATTTTGATGGTATAAGTCTGTTTTGGATAGATTTGGAGCATCCGGAGGCCGATTTGAGAGGCAAAGGCATCACGAGCTAGAGTTTAGACCGGATAGAGGTAAGTAATGATCGTAAATATTGTCCTGAGGGTATGAAACCCTGGATTTCAAATCATTGTGCTACATTGAGGTGACACACATGCTAGATGACGAGCGTGGGGTCGTGCACCATTGGGAATTATGACTTGGTCCATCCTGTACGAATATTAAGTCGCGTATTTTACTTGAAAATTATTTGATATTATTATATTTTGGAAACTATTATTGTGTTTGGGGCTAAATGCTGTGTCTGGGCCTTGTGCCGATTGTTTGGACCCTTAGGAGCTTTTACTAATGTTACACTCAGTCATGCTATGTTCTTAATGTTTTCATAATTCAGTTTTATTCACTCCTTTTTGATTTCATAATTATTTTTTGAGCCGAATACTTGTTTTACTGTCAGTACGAGGGGCTTGAGTGAGATCTGACTGAGTGAGGCCGAAGGCCTATGTTGTCAGGATATTATGGGATCGGGCTGCGTGCCACAACATGTGGTACCGAATTGTGATATATGAGAGGCGAGGGCCTGATTTATTATACCATGATGTGGCTTGTGATTGATATGAGGCTGAGAGCTTGTTTGATTATGCCACAAGATGGCTTGATATTGTGCTTGGGCCGTTAGGGGCCCCTCCTGGAGTCTGTACACCCACGGTGAGCGTGGGTACCCAGTGTGAGTGATGCATTGTAGTCGGAGGGGCTGTTTTTGTTTCATATTAAAGCCCGAGGGGCAGTTCTTCATTCATATTATGCCCGAGGGGATGATTACGAGTAATTATGAGGTAACCCGAGGGGCTAGTTCTATTGATATTATGCCCAAGGGGCAGTTTATGGTACATATTTTTCCCAAGGGGCTGTTTACGTTTCTATCATATTTACTCACTGTTTTTAACGTTCTTTTTGAAAGTATTAAAAGTTGTTGTCTAGCATCGGAGGATACTCTGGGATTTCTTGATGAGTGTTACTTCATTCTCCGTACCATGGGTATTTCAGGATCCAGCGGGGTTTCTTTCACTACCTTCCAGCTTCGAGAAGCTGCTTATGATTGGTGGCGCACCTATGAGTTAGACAGTCCAGATGCGGCTGCTTCACTAATTTGGGCTCAATTTTCGGATCTGTTCCTGCGAGAGTATGTCCCTCAGAGCGTCACGGATGCATGGCACGCAGAGTTTGAGCATTTGCGCCAGTGTGCTATGATGGTTTTAGAGTATGCTATCCGTTACACCAGTTTGGCTAGGCATGCACCACTCTTGGTTGCTACTGTTCGCGAGAGGGTTCGCCAATTTATTTAGGGGCTTATTCCTCCCATCAGATCTAGCATGGCTCGTGAGTTGGAGATGGATATTTCCTATCAGCAGGTGGTGAGCATTTCTAGGAGGATTGAGGGTATGCATGCTAGGGAGAGAGAGGAGAGGGAGGCCAAGAGGTCTCGAGAGTCGGTTATTATTCTGGTGCACGTACCCCCTCTTCAGGTCATAATGGTAGGGGTTATATAAGTCACCACGTTCATTAAACTCTTCCTGTAGCCATTAGTGCTCCAGCTCCTCCTAGGCCTCAGGAGCCTTATTATGCACCTCCGGTTTCTAGCTCGCCTCCAGCGCGGGGTGCTTTCAGAGGTCAGTCCAACAGACCTGGTCCGAGCCAGTCACAACCACCACATCTTCCTAGAGCTTATTTTGAGTGTGGTGACACACGCCATATGGTGAGAGATTGCCCTACACTTGGGAGGAGTGCACCTCCACAGCCTCCTCAGCTACAGCGTGCCCCGCAGAGTTCTCACGCCATGGTTCCAGCACCAGCTGCTACCCCATCTGCCCAGCCACCTAAGGGCGAAGGTCGGGGAGGTAGAGGTTGCCCTAGAGCAGGAGGCCCAACCAGATACTATGCCATGCCTGCCCGTACTGAGGCTGTTGCCTCGTATTCTATCATCACAGGTATTATACTGGTTTGTCGTAGAGATGCATCGGTTCTATTCGATCCAGGCTCTACTTACTCGTATGTGTCTTCTTACTTTGCTCCGCATTTGGGTGTACCTCGGGATTCTTTGAGTGCCCTTGTTTATGTTTCTACTCATGTGGGGGATTTCCTTGTTGTGGAATGCGTTCATCGGTCATGTTTGGTTACTATTCGTGGTTTTGAGACCAGAGCAGATTTATTGTTACTCACCATGGTTGATTTTGATATTATCTTGGGGATGGACTGGGTGTCGCCCCATTATGCTATTCTTTCATGCCAAAATCGTGACGTTGGCTATGCCAGGTATACCGCATGTTAAGTGGAGGGGTACCTTAGATCATAACACCAGTAGAGTTATTTCTTTCCTTAAGGCTCAGTATATGGTTGAGAAGAGGTGTGCTACGTATTTATCTTAGGTGAGAGATGTCTGTGTTTATACCCCTTCTGTTAATTCGGTTCCAGTGGTACAGGATTATCCCGATGTGTTCCCAGCTGATCTTTCGGGCATGCCGCCTGATAGAGATATTCATTTTGGCATTGATCTGTTCCCGGGCACTCATCCCATTTCCATTCCTCCGTATCGTATGGCTCCTCCTAAGTTTAAGGAGTTGAAGGATCAGTTACAGGAATTGCTTAATAAGGGTTTTATTCAACCAGTGTTTCACCTTAGGGTGCTCATGTCTTGTTTGTGAAGAAAAAGAATGGTTCTATGCGTATGTGCATCGATTATTGTCAGTTTAACAAGGTTACAGTGAAAAACCATTATCCTCTACCTCGTATTGATGATCTGTTTGACTAGCTTCAGGGTGCACGGGTGTTTTCCAAGATTGATTTGCGCTCAGGTTACCATCAATTGAAGATTCGGGAGCCAGATATCCCGAAGACTGCTTTCAGGACTCGGTATGGGCATTACGAGTTCCTTGTTATGTTATTTAGGCTAACCAATGCCCCAGCAGCCTTCATGTATTTGATGCACAGTATATTCTGGCCATATCTTGACTCTTATGTCATTGTTTTTATTGATGATGTTCTGGTGTAATCCCGGAGTCGGAAAGATCATGAGCAGCACCTGAGGATAGTATTTCAGACTCTGAGGGAAAAGAAGTAATATGCAAAGTTCTCAAAATGTGAGTTTGGTTTGGATTCCTTGGCATTCTTGGGCCACGTGGTATCGAGTGAAGGTATTCGGGTGGATCCGAAGAAGATAGAGGCCATGCAGAGTTGTCCTAGACCATCCTCAGCTACAGAGATCCATAGTTTTCTTGGCTTGGCGGGGTATTACCATTGATTTGTTCGGGGTTTTTCATCTATTGGAGCACCTATGACTAGATTGACCTAGAAGGGTTCCCCATTTCAGTTGACAGAGGAGTGTGAGGCGAGCTTTCAGAAGCTCAAGACAGCTTTGACTACAGCCCTAGTTTTGATATTACCTACAGGTTCAGGGTCTTATACAGTCTATTGTGATGCCTCGAGAGTTGGCCTTGGAGTGATATTGATGCAGGACGGTAGGGTGATTGCCTACGCGTCCAGCCAGTTGAAGGTACACGAGAAGAACTATCCTGTCTACGACCTTGAGTTAGCTGCTATTGTTCATGCCTTGAAGATCTAGCGTCATTATTTGTACGGTGTGCCTTGTGAGATCTATACTTACCACCAGAGTTTGCAGCACTTGTTCAAGCAAAAAGAACTAAATTTGCGCCAGAGGAGGTGGTTAGAGTTGCTGAAGGACTATGATATTATTATTCTATATCACCCGGGCAAGGCCAATGTGGTGGCTGATGCCTTGAGCCGTCGGGTGAAGAGTTTGGGGATTTTGTCATATCTACCAGCATCAGAGAGGCCTATGGCGATGGATGTTCATTCCCTAGCTAGCCAGCTTGTGAGATTGGATCTTTCGGAGCCTAGTCGGGTTCTAGCTTGTGTGGTTTCCCGGTCTTCTTTATTTGATCGTACCAGGGAGAGGCAGTATGATGACCCTTATTTGCTTGTCCTTAAGGATAGGTTTCAGCACGGTGACACCAGAGTTATGACCATCAACGAGGATGGAGTATTGAGGATGCAGGGTCGGGTTTGTGTACCCAATGTTGATGGTCTACGGGAGCTGATTCTAGAGGAGGCCCATAGTTCGCGGTACTCCATCTATTCGGGTGCCGCGAAGATGTATCAGGACTTGAGGCAGCACTATTGGTGGAGGCGGATGAAGAAATATATAGTTCGATTTGTAGCTCGGTGCCTCAATTGTCACCAAGTGAAGTATGAGCACCAGAGACCGGGTGGACTGCTCCAGCATATAGAGATTCTGGAGTGGAAATGGGAGCATATCACCATGGACTTTGTATCTGGACTCCCATGGACCTTGAAGAAGTTTGATGCCATTTGGGTTATTGTGGATCGGCTGACCAAGTCCGCTCATTTCATTCCTGTGTGTACCACTTATTCTTCGGAACGGTTGGCGGAGATTTGTATCTGGGAGATTATCCGTCTGGATGGTATTCCAGTTTCTATTATTTCTGACAGAGGTACTCTATTCACATCGCGGTTCTGGAGAGTCGTGCAGCAGGAGTTGGGTACTAGGGTGGAGTTGAGCATGGCATTTCACCCTCAAACGGATGGGTAGTCCGAGCGCACTATTCAGATTCTTGAGTATATGCTCTGTGCGTGTGTGGTGGAGTTTGGGGGTTCTTGGGATCAGTTCTTACCATTGACGGAGTTTGATTACAACAACAGTTATCAGTCCAACATTCAGATGGCACCGTTTGAGGCAATATATGGTAGGCGGTGTAGATCTTCGGTGGGTTGGTTCAAGCTGGGTGAGGCTAGGTTATTGGGCACAGATTTGGTTCAGGCTGCTTTAGAGAAGGTTAGTGTGATTTAGGATAGGATCTGTACAGCCCATTCCAGACAGAAGAGTTATGCGGACCGGAAGGTTCGTGATGTTTCATATATGGTTGGCGAGTGAGTTCTGCTTTGGGTTTCATCTATGAAAGGCTTTATGAGATTCGGGAAGAAAGGGAAGCTGAGTCCGAGGTTTATTGGCCCTTTTTAGATATTGAGACGAGTTCGGGAAGTTACTTATGGGCTTGCCTTACCTCCCAGCCTGGCAGGGGTTCATCCGGTATTTTATGTCTCGATGCTCCGGAGGTATCACGGTGACCCGTCGCACGTGTGGGATTTCAGTTCAGTCCAGCTGGACAAGGATCTATCTTATGTCGAGGAGCCAGTGGCTATATTGGACAGGCATGTCAGAAAGTTGAGGTCAAAGAACATTGCTTTAGTAAAGGTTCAGTGGCGGGGTCAGCCGATCGAGGAGACGACCTAGGAGACCGATCAGGATATGCGCAGTCGTTACCCTCATCTTTTCACTACTTCAGGTATGTCTCTATGCTCGTTCGAGGACGAACGGATGTTTAAGGGTAGGAAGATGTGACGACCCAGCTGGTTGTCTTAAGAATTAATGCCCTGATCCCCTATTAACTACTTTCCCCAAGTCTATTTTCTGCTAATTTGAATTGTCGGGATGTTCGATTTTGAGTTTCGAAGAGTTTTGGGACACTTAGTCCCTAAATGAGAGCTTAGGTGTTGGAAAGTTGCCCGTAGTCGGGATAGTGTGAAGACGGCCTCGGAATGGAAATCAGATGGTTCTGTTAGCTCCGTTAGGTGATTTCGGGGTTGGGAGCCTGTTCAGAATGTATTTTGGAGTTCCGTAGCTAGTTTAGGCTTGAAATGCCGAAGTTTGAATTTTTGAAGTTTCCGGTTCGATATTGAGATTTTGATGTGAGGGTCAGAATGGATTTTCGGAAGTTGCAGTAGTTCCATAAAGTCATTTGGGATGTGTGCAAAATTTCAGGTCATTCGGACGTGGTTTGGTTAGGTTTTTGATCGAAAGCGCATTTTGAGAGAATTTGAAGTTCTTAGGCTTAAATCCTTGATTAATTTGAGTTTCTAACGTTGTTTTAGGTGGTTTAAGGATTGGTACAAGTTTGAATGATTTTATGAGATATGTCCGTAGGTTTGGTTGAGGTCCAGGGGGCCTCGGGTGTGTTTCGGATGCTCAACGGGGCATTTTGGAGTTGTGAAAAATTGCAGAAAATCTTCAGCTGTTACAGACCCCTGTTCTTATTCGCGATCGTGTTCTCCTCCACACATTCGCGTAGAGTAATTTTGGAGGATTACCATTTTCCTCATCGCATTCGCCTCCAGTCCTCTCGCATTCGCGAAGCTTCACCTTTTCCTCCATCGTGTTGGCGTAGTTCTATTTGGCTCTGAGGGCTGAGCCTATTTTTATTCATCACGTTCGCATTCCCCGTGTCGCGTTCGCGTAGCTTTGTTAGCCCAGGTCTTTGCGTTCGCGTACTGTTCCTCGCGTTCGCGAAGAGAATTTTTTACAGCATTCATTTTTCTTCTTCGCGAATGCGTGACTTCCTCCGCATTCGAGATGCATTAAAAACCTGGGCAGTATAAACATTTCAAAACCCGAGGGTTAGCCATTTTTACCAAAACTCAAGCTTGGGAGCTCGGATTTTAGAGAGATTTTGAGGAATTTTCAGGGGCAACGATTGTGTAATGATTCTAAACTTCTTCCTGCTTATAACCCACTAATCTAATCACGAATTCCTCTTCTAATTTCGGATTTCTGAATGGAAAAATTGATAAAGCTTCATAGACCGAATTATTGAGTTTTGATTGGGTGTTTGAACTTCGATTTGAGAGATTTTTGTATGGTTAGACTCATGAGAGTACGAGGGTTATGAAGATGTTAATTTCATCCAATTCCGAGACGTTGTCCTGAGGGGCATTTTGGTTATTTTACCTAAATTCGCATCTTAGCTTTGAATTAAATAGTAGAATTAGTTTCTTGAGATGTTATTAACGATATGTAATTGAATTGAATAGTTTTAGGCCATTTGGAGTCGGATACTCGTGGCAAACGTGTGGTTTCGAGTTGTTTTTGGAGCCGGTTCGAGGTAAATGGCTTGTCTAACCTTGTGTGGGTACCTTTCCCCTTAGGGTATGATACTTTCTAACTGAATGCCTTGTACGTGAGGTGACGAGCACGTACTTGAGCTAATTGTTGAAAATCCAGTTTTACTTGAAACATTTAAATTGAGTTTCTTGCTTACCTGTTTTACTCTAATTGCAAATTTAGCCTGTGTTAGTTCAGAGAAGCATGTTTAGTTGACTTACTTGCCTATTTGCCTAAACTGCCTAGTTGTATTCCGTGAAGCATGTGAGGCTATAATTTTCTTATTACTTGTTAGTAGTTTAGCATTCATTTTGATATTCTTGAGCTGTTATTGTGTGTTTTAAATTTGGGACTACGAGACGGCATCCCGGGAGATCCTCCTGCACGTGTTGTGTTCTGGACTGAGAGTGCGGGATACCAATAGATCCGTGGCACATGTATATATATATATTGAGGATACCAAGAGATCCTCGGGATACCAATAGATCCCCGACTTACCTATTGAGGATACCAAAAGATCCCTCGCATATATGGTGACGATAACAAAAGATCCTCGGGATACCAAGAGATCCCGGATTATCATTCCTGTTGTGAGCAGCATTTCCTTGTATTGTCTTATTTTTGCTTTTTGTATTGGATTCCTTATTTATTCTGTTTAGATCCTCGCTGTAGACTCTATTTATGCTGTTTCTTTATCCTATCATTTATTATGTTTTATCTCAATAGGGCCCTGACCTTCCTCGTCACTGCCCAACCGAGGTTAGGCTTGACACTTACTGAGTACCGCTGTGGTGTACTCATGCACTTTCTGCACATATTTTTCATGTGCAGATTAAGGTACCTCTACCTAGGCGTATCACCCTCGAGGCGGAGAGATATAGCAGAGACTTCGAGGTCCATCTGCCGCGTCTGCAGACCAAGGAGTCTCTATCTTATTCTATCTTTTAGTAGTTAGCCTTCCTTCTTACTATTGTTCTAGACATTCTGGAGATTAGAGAAGTGTATTACATTCTGTTAGCTTGTGTTCCCGTGATTTTCCGGGTTTTGGGATGATATTGTAGACTTCCGCGTTATTTGAGTTGTATATGCCAAGCGGCATCTATATACAGTTTTCTAGTTGCTCTGTTTTAAATTATTATTTTTCGGAAGTTATATTATTTCTGCATTGTTAGGCTTACCTAGTCGTAGAAACTAGGCACCGTCACGACATGTTCACGGAGGGCGAACTGGGGTCGTGACAGTCAGGTAAGACATATTAGCATCCTCACCACCCGAGTCATTGATTTCCATCTTGAGGACCAGGTTCTTCTCCCTTTTGGGCTCTCTTATCTCATTCTTCTTCTTCTTCTTCTTCATTTCATAAGTCTTCAGATTGCCAATAACTTCATCAATGGTCAGCTTCTTTTGATCCTTTGCCTCTGTGATATCATTTATTTTGCTTTCCCAGGAATCAGAATACACTAAGTATTTTCCTGACAAGTTTGTTCCTGGGGATGATTTCTCCCAGAGAGTGAAGCTCATTGATGATAAATGTGAAGCGAGTGTTTATATCCTAAATAGACTCATCATCCTTCATCCTGGAAAGCTCATACTTTGTGGTTAACATGTCAATCTTTGACTGCTTTACTTGTGTTGTCCTTTTATGAGCTATTTGGAGAGCTTCCCAGATCTACTTAGCAGATTGACATGCTGAAATCCTGTTGTACTCATATGGTCCAATACACAGACGAGGATTTTCTTTGCTCGAAAGTTCTTCTCTATATCCTTGCGGTCAGCATCGTTGTATTCCTTTCTTGATTTAGGAACTGTCACTGCGGGGTCTCTAATGGTCTTCGTAGGAACGAAGGGTGCATCTCAGATGATATCCCAGAGCTATGAGTCTTCATCCATGATAAAGTCGTGCATCCATATCATCCACCATCCATAGTATTGGCCGTTGAATCTTGGTGTTATGTACGTAGATTGACCTTCTTCAAAGTTTGGCGGAGCAGCCATGAGGATCCTTTTTAGGTGTTAGCCTGATAGAAAGAACATGCTCTGATACCAATTGATAGAAATTAAGGATCCACCAAACTATAGAGAATCAGGTTCTCGATTAGTTCCCACAGAACACACGCACACTGCAATAAGTAAATGACACAATAGAGTTTTACGTGAAAACTCCCAGTTCACGGGAGTAAAAACCACGACCTACCCTTGTAGGATTTCAACTTCACTACTGAGCAAACTTCATATTACAATCTATTGTAACCTAGGATTTAACCTTTTAATCCCTCACTAACTTGTAATAACTCTATTACAAGACACTTTGTAAAAACTCTATTACAAAGGTTTACAACTCGACTAACTCTAGTTAAGACACAAACAAAAAGGTTTATGATTTACAAAGATTTTCTACACAATGCTTCTAACTAAGCTAAGTAGGAATTACAACTAAAGAACTTTAACAAAGTTGCAACATAACTAAGGACATGTAAGGACTCAATACAGGGAAATGGTCTGTTGTTATGCTGTTCTTTGCTCTTGATGCCCTTGAGAGTCACTTGCCAGATTGGTTGCTCACTTTGAGAGAATGCTTGATTAATTCTTGAATGTGTGTGTGATGTTTTACCTTTGCTTCAATGTTAAAGTTGTATAGGTGACATCATTTGAATGATGTAAGCATGTTTGGTACAAGGGCATTCCCCATAAAGTTGACTGCTGCATTGTTTGCTCTGTTGCACGTGCAGACAATAACTTTACAGTTGTCGGGTGTTGACTGGTACAGTCACCAAGGGAACTGATGTCCATCTGTTCTCTCTATTGTTTCTCTGACTTTGAAGAATTGAACCATATCCCAAAATTGAGACTTATTGATCTTAAGTACTTGAGGATGTGTTCCTTATCTGGTTCTCAACATTAAGTTTGTTAGATCATCAAAACATAACAGGGATACATATAACCTATCATGTGCCAAACGACCCCAAGTACTTCATCCCAAATTCCCAATCTAAAACTCCTTGTCTAAACCAGATGACTGATGTTAGCAAGTGTTTCCATCTCAACAATATGTTCGTTTCCAGATTCTCAATCTATTCAACTACATGGCCCTATTAGACCAAGAATCAACCGTCCGCTCTCCACAAAAAATCATCATTCATCCTTATAGCTATTGCAGTTCCCACGCAATTAGTACTCTCACACTCACACGAAAGCCAATCGTTCTAACCACTATCCAAAAAAATTCATCAGCAAGAACATTAATGCTTTTAATGCGATGAAAACTGATGCTAAATCATTTCGCCCTAGACTCTGGTTTTCCATACCCTTGCATCGTCCAAATATATCAATTGTTTGGTCATCTTCGGAGACAATCCACCAAACAAGGTTACTCTCAGACACAAATAACACTACAGGAAACACTAACTTTTCAACTAAACTAGATGGCAACATCAACTCCCAAATATCTGATGCCAACTGAGAAATGAAGCTGAAAGAGAGATCGTGAGTGGTTTGCAAAGTGGTACCTTCAGCTTGTGGAGTCGAATATAATTGCAGCCTAAGAATACAAGTAGTTGCAGAGAGTAACTAGTATTGATTCTGCTCCTATAATTTTGCGAAAAGGTGCAAAGCTTCATTGTATACATGTTAATACTTTTTTTTTTTTTTTAAATTTTGTTGATTCAGTGTTGGACTAAAAGTATGACCAATGTTAACCTCTATCAACCAAAATTATAAGCTAATAATGGTATTCATTCACTGTTTGTAATGTTATCTTGCCTAGGTGCAATGTTGGTGTACATGTTGACTCAGAGAACAGACATAAAGCGTGGGCTCTTAAGTCATATCCTAATTGCAAATTAAGAATACAGTAGTTGCAAAGAATAACTAGGTATCAATTCTGCTCCTACAATTCAGCACAAAGGTGCAAAACTTCATTGCATACATGTTGATTCAGTATTGGGTTAAAAGTATGACCAATTACCTTTTTTTTTTTTGGGGGGGGAGAGTACAATTATAAGCTAGTCATCCTATTCATTTCATTGTTTGTAGTATTCTCCTGAAGAACGAGCAATATTAAAGCAATGCTATGGGAGCTACCGGACAAAGAAACCCAACAATTTCCTTTCTTGAAGCAAAAGATTTCAGCAAATAGTGGTTGCATGAACTTTCTAAAGCATCAGAGAAACCCGAATTACAAATGCATGTTAATGTCAACTTGAAATGAAACATTCAGCTACGACAAAGGCTAAAAACTCCAATCAGGAAGATGTAGAATAGAATAGGAAGATGAAGGAACCAACAAGCATTAGCCAAATCACAACCAGCAGTAAGATCGACAAGTACAAAGAAAGAATTCTCTAACAAAGCATATGATCATGAAAACTATTATGTTCGTGGAAGTGCTCTTTAGTATTACCGAGTGTTTGACTATCAAGAAATTTAGCTAGATCCTACAGTAGTCTGTTTGGAAAACACAATCTAGGACTGTTGCAAATACCACAAGGTTTAGGAGTATCATGAGCCCGGAAACATCTAGTTGGAGAGTAGTTAATTCATTACACTTGCAACAAGTATTCATACTGAGATTGTTTCGCCAAAACCTCTAAAAGAACTTGTTGGGGAAGGAAGAAAGATCACAAGGGAGCTGAAGAAGATCTGGAAGACTGTTCCAGCATGTATTCTTTTGGTCATTAGGAACGAAAAAGAACCAAAAAAAATTAAAGCAAAGGCTATGGCAATATACTCTTTAAAGTTAAATCTCAGCTTATTAGGCAAATGGTGTGAATATTGATTTATTACTACTTCTTTTGTGTACGTGATGAGGATAATACGGTAAAACTCATAGACATATTTTATAACAAGACTTGGTAAAGGAGGGGGTAACTATTGTAAATCCTGCACCAACTTACTATTGATCTGCATCAACTTATTTATAAGGTAGGTTTATTTTGATCCTTCATACCAGTATATAGTTGGACGTAAAATAATTCTTAATGTAAAGGGCTAATTTTGTCCCAAAATAATTCAAAATAAGACAATTTATCCTCCCTTTTGTTTTTTGGCACAAAAATACCCTCACTATTAGCCAAGTGGCTCTAAAATGTCTTCCCTACTAATAGTTTACCCTGACCGAACACATACACTATTAGAAATTCGAAAAAAAGCAACCAAAATTGATCTGTCAAGAAAAGCAACCAAAGTTGGTCGATAAATTGGAGAAAATAATTTAATAATTATTCTTAATACATGAGCGACCAAGGTTGGTCTCTCTTTCGTCGCTCATTTGGTCAAAATGTTGACCGGACTAGTCAGACTTGCTTGGCCAAAGAAATACTGAAATTAGCGACCAACTTTGGTCGCTAAAGGGGGACCCACTTATAAAATTTTAATAATTATATTATTATTTTAAAAAAAATATAAAATATAAATAAATATAATTTAAAATTAGCGACCAAAGTTGGTCGCTCACGAAAGGGAAGCGGATAGAGACCAACTTTGGTCGCTAATATGGGAACCAATTATAAAATTTAAATAATTGTATTATTATTTTAAGTATTATATAAAATACAAATAAATCTGATTTAAATTTAGCGACCAACTTTGGTCGCTAATTTTAAGTTCTGGATAATTGGCGACCAACTTTGGTCGCTAATGTAGTTTCTGGATAATTAGCGACCAAAGTTGGTCACTTTTCAGGGCAACATTGGTCAAAATTAAAAATCACTTTTGTGTTTGCTATCTAAATAATATAAATGTAATCATTTAACACTTTTGTGATACAAGGGATGAATACACTAAAAGAATACACTAATATATATATATATATATATACATATATATATATATATATATATATATATATATATATATAAAAGAACATGAAGCGCTCGGAATACAGGGCCGAGTTCTTTTAAGTATTGATGCACTTGCAAATTGATTCATCTACTTATAACCTACTCAGATGCATGAATATATATTAAAAACAAAAAGTATCGACTTATATCAATTAATATGTTATAATTGATTCATCGACTTTTAACCTAGTGATGAATGAATGTAATTCATTAACTCTGTTACAATACCAATAATGAATATAGTATCATGCACTATAACATGCTATATATATGTAGTTAAAGTAGCACGAAGTGTGTGTGTTATATATATACACACTAACATATATATACTATAACAAGTTATATATACGTTATAGTATTACAGTAAAGTATCTCTGTGTGTGTATGTGTGTGTCTATATATATATATATATAAGAACATGAAGCGCTCGGAACACAGGGCCTGGTTCTTTTAGGTATCGATACACTTGTAAATTGATTCATCGACTTATAACCTACTCAGATACATGTATATATATTAAAAATAAAATATCTCGACTTATATCAATTAATATGTTATAATTGATTCATCGATAATAATTGATAAAAGTCGAGATGTTTTGTTTTTAATCAACACTCAATATATATATATATATATATATATATATATATATATATATATATATATTGTCACGACCCAGAATTTACCACCTTCGGGATTCGTGATGGCGCCTACTCGTAGAAGCTAGGCAAGCCACACATTTAGAAATCCTTAAACACTTTTGTTTTAAATCCTTTTACCAATTACATTAACAGGGAATAAACAATTAAATAACAGCAGAATATGAAATTTAGCGGAAGTCTTAAGTAAATATAAAAGTAAGATATCTCGAACCAATATATGCCTCTAACCAAAACCTGGTGCCACAACATCCACGGACTACTAAGAGTACTAAACACAACCGTTTGAAAGAAATATAATACTGTTTGTCTCGAATACATGAGATAATAGAATGAAATATAAGATAAAGGAGACGCCGGGCCTGGGGACGCCTGCAAGGCTATCTCGGTGTCTCGGTGGACTGAAGGCTGGCTCCCGAGCTACTGCTGCACACCAAATGCTACTCCGGGATCTGCACACAGTGCAGAGTGTAGTATCAGCACAACCGACCACATGTGCTGGTAAGTGTCTAGCCTAACTCTGGTGAGATAGTGACGAGGCTAGGACCAGACTCCAGATAAACCTGTGTAGTTACTCATATACAACGGAAAGATAGATAGAAACAAACGAGATAAAACTGGAGATGGGATCATGCTTTGGGGATCGCAAATAATACAGAACTTTAGGGAAATAATAAGGAAAATCAATGATTTAATTCTAACACGGATAAGGGAAATAAAGACAGATTTTACTGTCAATACACATCTCGTTGCAGGCGTGCAACCCGATCCATTTCTCATATTTCATGGTAGGCGTACCACCCGCTCCCATTTCATCAAATCTCGTGGTAGGCGTATTACCCTCTCCCATTTCATCATAACTCGTTGTAAGCGTACCACCCGCTCCCATTTCATCATAACTCGTGGTAGGCGTACCACCTGTTCCCATTTTATCAATAACTTGTAGTAGCCATACCACCCTGCCATTTCATTAATAACTTGTGGTAGGCATACCAGCCGCTCGCATTTTAATCCAACACAAAATCACAATAAAATCCCGGCAAGGGAACAAAAGTAACATAGAAATTTCCCGACAAGGGAACATCAATACCCAATCAACCATCCCCGCAAGGGAGAACCAGCTATAACCAATCCTAGCTCAACTCCTACTCAGTTCAATTAATACCAATACTCAAGCATAAATAAAGTCCACAAGAATAAACTAAATCTTTACTCAATATCAAGAGTCATCAATTAAGGCATCCGAAATGTCATTCAGGAACACAACAACTATCAATTTAAGACCCACGGTCATGCTCGATACCAACGCATAGATACTCGTCATCATGTCTATACGTTGTAATCAATAAGAAGCAAATAGCAATTATGACTCAACTCCTAATCCCTCAAGCTAGGGTCAGATCGGACACTTACTTCTAACTTCTACGACCAACTCAATCCTCAATTACCGCCTTTCCTTTCGAATTCGGCTCCAAATCAATTGTATCTATACATAAATGATTTGATAACATCATTAAATGCTAAAAAATTCAAATCCAATGCCTAATTATAGATTTTTAATCATTTTTTCCAAAAACCAAAATTGACCTCGAACCCGCTTGGTCAAAATACGAGGTTCGGACCAAAATCAAATCCCCCATTCACCCACGAGCCCAAATATATAATTATTTCCAGAATTTGACCCCAAAACAAGATCTAAATCACCATTAATCAAAAGCCCTAGTTCTACCCAAATCCCTAATTTTCTACCCTTAGTTACATGTTTTAGGCCTAGAATTCTAGTGGATGTTAATGAAAAATGAAGGAAACAAGTTAAATATTACATACCCAAAGCTTTGGTGAAGAAATGCTTCAAAAATTGCCTAGGATCTTTGGAGAAGAATGGGTTTATGAAATTTTTATGAAATCCCGTAAGTATTCTGTTTTGGGTCTTTTAAAATAACTGGGCAAAAATCTCATTCGTGTTCACGACAAACTCATCGCGTTCGCGATGCGTCAGGCACGTAGACATTTGCGTTCGCGTAAAGCATCTCGCGTTCACAGAGAACAATCTCCCTGGGCCTACGCATTCACGGAACATTGGTCGCGTTCGCGATGAATAAGCTGGTGACCCATCCCTTGAACCCTACGCGTTCGCGAGTGGACAGACGCGTTCGCGAAAGGTCTCCCCCCCAGCTTCGCGTTTGCATCCAATCCTTCGCGTTCGCGAAGAAGAAACTGGCACTTGGGGATTTTTCCTTACGCATTCGTGAGTGGGACTACGCGAACGCGCACTTGGAGATTTTTCCTTACGCATTCGTGAGTGGGACTACGCGAACGCGAAGAATAATTTCCCTGTGCACTGACTACAGAAAATCTGCAACATTTTCTAAGTTCAAAACTTCCAGAAACACATCTGAAACACACCCGAGCCCTCGGGGCTCCTAACCAAACACATGTACTAACTCAACAACATCATACGAACTTATTTGTGCGATCAAATCGCCAAAACCACCGCAATAACAATGAATCAAATCTCAAAATAAAGAACCTTTTTCTCAACTTCATCAAGTTTCAAATTTAGAAATTCAAGTCTTAATCACGTCAAAGGACGTCCGTTTTTAACGAAATTTTACAGGAAGGACTTAAACCATATATAAGACCTGTACCGAGCGCCGAAACCAAAATACGAGCCCGATACCCTCGCTTTCTAATCAGATTTTATTTCAATTTTCCTTAACAAATTTCAGAAAAACAATTTTACTTAAAAATTCATTTCTCGGTCTTAGGACCTCGGAATTCGATTCCGGGCACACGCCCAATCCCATATTTTCCTACGGACCCTCCAGGACCATCGGATCACGGGTCTGGGTCCGTTTATCCAAAATGTTGACCGAGCTCAAATTTGCTCATTTTATAATCAAAACTTAGCATTTTTCACAGATTTTCATATTTAAGCTTTCCGACTACGCGCTCGGACTACGCATGCAAATTGAGCTAACTCTAAATGAGGTTTCAAGGCCTCAGAGTCATAGAATTTAATTTAAAAGAAGTGATGAACGTTTGGGTCATCACATTCTCCACCTCTAAAACAACCATTCGTCCTCAAACGAACATAAGAAGGAAGTACCTGAGTCGGGAAAAGGATAGGGATAACGGATCCGTATATCGGACTTGGACTCCCAGTCGTTGATTCAGCAGGCTGACCTCTCCACTGAACACGACCAGAAGGAAAACTCTTCGACCTCAACTGACAAACCTGTCGGTCTAGAATGGTTATCGGCTCCTCATCATAAGACAAGTCCTTGTCCAACTGGACAGTGCTGAAATCTAACACGTGGGCGGGATCGCCGTGATACCTCCGAAGTACGGACACATGAAATACTGGATGCACGACTGATAAGCTCGGTGGCAATGCAAGTCTATAAGCCACCTCTCCTACTCTATCAAGAATCTCAAACGGACCGATGAACCTAGGGCTAAGTTTGCCCTTCTTCCCAAATCTCATCACGCCCTTCATGGGCGACACTCAGAGAAATGCCCGCTCACCAACCATAAAAGCCACATCTCGAACCTTAAGGTCTACATAACTCTTTTTCTTGGACTGAGCTGTACAAAGTCTATCGTGAATGATCCTGACCTTGTGCAAGGCCTCCTGAACCAGATCTGTACCAAACAATCGAGCCTCTCCAGCTCAAACCATCCAATCGGAGACTGACATCGCCTACCATATAAAGCATTATAAGGAGCCATCTGAATGCTCCACTGGTAGCTGTTGTTGTAGGCAAACTCCGCTAAGGGCAAAAACTGATCCCACGAACCTCCAAAGTGAATAACACAAGCTCGGAGCATGTTCTCCAAAATCTAAATAGTCCGCTCGGACTGACCATCCGTCTGGGGATGAAATGTTGTGATCAACTCAACCCATGTGCCTAACTCTCACTAAACTGCTCTCCAAAAATGCAAGGTAAACTGCTTACCCCAGTCCGAAATGATAGATACAGGCACACCATGAAGGCGAACAATCTCCCGAATGTAGATCTCAGCTAACCTCTCAGAAGAATAGGAGACTGCCATAGGAATGAAATGTGCTGACTTTGTCAGCCTATCAACAATGACCCATACTGCGTCGAACTTCTTCGAGTCTGTGGGAGTCCAGTAACGAAGTCCACAGTAATCCGCTCCCACTTCCACTTGGGAAGCTCAGTCCTGTGAGATAAACCACCAGGCCTCTGATGCTTGTACTTAACCTACTGACAATTTAAACACCGAGCTACATATGCAACAATATCCTTCTTCATCGTATGCCACCAATAATACTGCCGCAAATCCTGATACATCTTTATAGCGCCCGAATGAATAGATTACCGGGAGCTATGGGCCTCCTCCAAAATCAACTGTCGAAGCCCATCCACATTAGGCACACAAACTCGACCCTCCAATCACAAAACTCTATCATCATCTAAGGTAACCTGTCTGGAACCTCCGCGCTGCACCGTGTCTCTAAGGACATATAAATGGGGGTCATCACACTGCCGATCACGGATATTCTCCAATAATGAAGAATGAGCGACTGTTCAAGCTAACATACGACTGGGCTTAGAAACATCCAGTCTCACGAACTGATTGGCTAAAGCCTGAACATCCAGAGCAAGTGGTCTCTCACCGACCAAAATATAAGTAAGTCTGCCCATACTGGCTGATTCCTACTCAACGCATCAGCCGCCACGTTGGCATTTCCTGGATGATATAAAATGGTGATATCATAATCTTTCAACAACTCCAACCACTTTCTCTGCCTCAAATTCAACTCATTTTGCTTGAACAAATACTGAAGACTCTTGTGATCCGTGAAAACCTCACATGCCACGTCATACAGATAATGCCTCCAAATTTTCAATGCGTGAACTATGGCTGCCAACTCCAAATCATGAATCGGATAGTTCTTCTCATGAATATTCAACTGCCTCGAAGCATAGGCAATGAATTTGCCATCCTGCATCAACACTGCTATAAGCCCAACACGAGAAGTATCACAATAAATTGTATAAGGCCTTGAACCTGTCAGCAAAACCAACATCGGTGCCATAATCAGAGCTATCTTGAGCTTCTGGAAGCTCACCTCACACTGATCCGACAACCTGAACTGGGAACTCTTCTGGGTCAATCTAGTCATCGGGGCTGCAATAGATGAAAACTCCTCCACGAACCGATGATAGTAGCCTGCCAATCCCAAGAAACTCTGAATCTCTGTAGCTAATGCTGGTCTTGGCCAGTTCTTGACTGCCTCAATATTCTTTGGATCAACCTGAATACCCACTGCTGATACAACATGACGCAGGAATGCAACTGAACTCAACCAGAACTCACACTTGGAGAACTTTGCATATAACTGATTATCCCTCAGAGTCTGAAGAACCACTCTAAGGTGCTGCTCGTGCTCCTCCTGGCTGCGGGAATATATCAATATATCATCAATGAATACTATCACAAATGAGTCCAAATAAGGCTTGAACACTCGGTTCATCAAATCCATAAAATATGCTGGGGAATTTGTCAACCCGAATGACATAACCAAAAACTCATAATGCTTATACCGAGTGCGAAAAGTCATCTTAGGGACAATAGGATGCCCTAATCCTCAACTGATGGTAGCCAGATCTCAAGTCAATCTTGGAAAATACCTTGGCACCCTAAAGCTGATCGAACAAATCACCAATCCTCAGCAGCGGATACTTATACTTGATTGTTACCTTGTTCAATTGCCGGTAATCAATACACATTATCATTGACCCATCCTTCTTCTTGAAAAACAACACCGATATACCCAAGGCGAAATACTAGGTCTGACGAAACCCTTCTCAAGCAAGTCTTGCAACTGTTCCTTTAACTTGTTCAACTCAGGCGGGGCCATACGATACGGCAGAATAGAAATGGGTTGAGTGCCCGGAGCCAACTCAATGCAAAAGTCAGTATCCCTGTCGGGTGGCATACCTGGCAGGTTTGAAGAAAATACCTCAGGAAACTCCCGAACAACGGGCACGGAATAAATAGAAGGGACCTCAGCACTAGAATCGCGAACATAAACCAAATAGGCCAAACACCCCTTCTCGACCATACACCGAGCCTTCACTTATGAGATGACACTGCAGGTAGAATGAAATAGAGTACCTTCCACTCTAAATGAGGTATATCCAGTAAAGCTAAGGTCACAATCTTGGCATGACAGTCCAAGATAGCGTGGTAAGGTAATAACCATTCCATCCCCAATATAATATTGAAGTCAACCATATCTAAAAGAAACAAGTCTACACGAGTCTCAAGATCCCCAATCACTACAATACAAGAAAGATGGACTCGATCAACCATAATAGAATCACCCACCGGTGTAGACACATAAATAGGAACACTCAATGAATCTCTAGGCATCACCAGGTACATTGCAACATAAGATAATACATACGAATACGTAGACCCTGGATCAAATAACACTGAAGAATCTCTATCACAAACCATAACCGTACCTGTAATAACTGCATTTGAAGCCTCAGCCTCGGGCTTGGCCTTGTTGGCCCAGGAACAGGTAAAGTTTTGAAGAATGACAAATGAACTCAGTCATGGATCAGGTCCATCTTGTGAAGCACAGTGTTTGTCAAGCTATATATATGAGATGCACGTGAAGGATATAAGTCCTATTGATCAAGCAGCAATATCTCCTGAACTGATCGAAAAAGTTACCATGGGATAATAAGAGAAAGTCTCCTTATGAGAAGAGTATACAATCTGGATAAAAGATAGGGTTGGAGTTTGTGTTGTTCAAGGACTCAACTTCGATAAAAGATCAACAATCGAGTCTCAATCAAACTCTAATTACTAACTCATTAAATAACAATAATTGTTCTTTTTTACAGGTATAGCATATACAGATAAGTTAAACTAAATTGAGAGCAAAAGAGCAAGGCGATTTTGCAAGCAATTTATGTGAGATTTACGTGTGCACTCCTGAAGCTACTTGAACGAGATAGAAGGATCAATTCTATTGTGTTTTTTCCTTATTCTAGTTCAATTGTAGTAGGTAGTTTAAAGTTGTACCTTTCAGCTTTTATAGAAGCAATTGTAATAGGTACTTTGAGTATTCAAGTTATAGGCTAACTTAAAGTTGTCGCAACAGTTGAGGTTGTGTGCTACAACGAGATTAGAGTTTAATACTTAGGTTTGCAAGAGTTTTGTAAATGCTATTTTGGCTCAGTGATTTTAGTGGAAGTTTGGGAAAATCCTACTGAGTAGTAGGTCATGGTTTTTTCACCTTTTGAGCCAAGTGTTTTCCACGCAAAAATCTATGTGTTCTTTATTTTATGTACTTTTAATTCCGCAAACAGTAGTAGTTAGATAACTTCGAAGATCCTGGTTCTTCTAGATTGAAAATTGGGTACCACACAAATCACCCCCCTCTTGTATGGTATTAACGTTTAGAACATCAATTGGTATTAGATCGGGTTATCCTTGAAGAGGCTAACACCTTAGGAGCAGATCAACATGAGTGCACCACCTGGGAACTAGGAAGTCAATTTACTGCTAGGCCTCCGCTCTTCAATGGTCAGTAATATTCTTAGTGAAAGAACAGGATGAGGGATCACATCATAGGGGAAGACTATGAACTCTGGGACATAGTCACTGATGGTCCTCTAGCAACCACAAAGAAGAATGCTGAAAGAGTTGATGTGCCAAATACAAGAGTGACTGCACTGCTGAATACCTAAAGAAGTGGGAGAAAAATGGTAAGGCCAAGAAATGGCTTGTGTGTGGACTAGGCCCAGATGAGTACAGCAAGATCCAAAGTTGTACCACTGCTAAGGAAATCTGGGACACTTTGCAAGTGGCTCATGAAGGAACACCTCAAGTGAAGAGGTCTAGAGGAACACTGCTATATTCTCAATTATGAGAATTTTACTATGAAGGAAGGAGAAACTATCCAAGAGATATATACTAGGTTTACTACACTGACAAATGAACTTAAGTCTCTAAGGATTATTCTTGAAGAAGACAAGGTTGAGAAAATCTTGACAAGGGTTCTGCCAGTCTCATGGGAAAGCAAAAGCACTGCTATTAAGGAATCTAAGAATATCGCTACCCTCAAGCTGGATGAACTAATTGGAAATCTTACTGCCTATGAACTGAGAAGGCAAACCATAAAGATGGATACACCCAAGAAGGAAAGAAGTCTGGCTCTTAGAATTGCTGAAGTTTCAGATCTGGAGGATGATGAAATGGCTATAATCACAAGAGATTTCAAAAAGTACTTGATGAGAGGAAAGGGTTCTTCAAGAGGTACAACCTTCAACAAACTAAAGACTCCTGAGAAACAGACCAATGAGGGTTGCTACAAGTGTGATAAGACTGATCACATGATCAAGAACTGCCCTCAATGGGAAATTGAGTGGAAAAAAGAAAGGGGTGAACGAAGGAACAGGAAGAATGAACAGGTTCAACCAAAAAGGAACAAAGGATCAACAAAGGCTATGGTTGCTGCTTGGGGAGAAACATCAGATGATGACTCAGAAAATGAAGCTGGAGATGAAGATGCCCATATGTCTATTGGAGAATCAGATGATAAACAAGAGGTAAGTATTCTTCATTTCAAAGACAAGATTAAATTTCTGTCTAAAGAAAGGCTGGCTGAGTTATTACTAGACTTCATTGATGAGTCTGAGATAATTAACAATGAGAAGGAAGATCTGTCTAGGGAATGTGTGATCCTAAAAGCAAAATGCAGAAGTCTAGAGTCTAGGGCTAATGAGAGTGATAACAAAATTGCTGAGTTGAAGAACCAGGTTCTTGAACTTGACACCAGTGTCTTAGAACTTAGGTCTGAAAACTTAAAACTAAAACTAGGAACAGGAAAGAAGAAAGCTGATCACACATATCTCACTCTAGAGGAAAACTTAGGAAAAATGAAAGGATGAGTTGTACAAGAAGGATGAATTGATTAAAGTCCTAAAAGAAGATCTAGGAAAAGTGAAACATGAACTAGGCAAAACTTGCAAATGGAACAAGGCTTTTGATGCACTTTCTTGGTTGTAAGAGCATCACAGTAGCAACAAAAGAGGACTTGGCTATTGGACTCAAGCACCAAAGTGGGACCCTAAAATAAAGTACCTCACACTTCCCGAGAATAAAGTCTGCACACACTGTAGCAAGACTGGACAATATAAAAATGAATGTAATTCAAAAGAAAAGGCCATTCAAAAGAACAAAGGCTTTGTTCAAGAAAAAAGTAAGCTACCTGGGTGGACAAGAAGGAATTTGATTCATCCTTTTGCCTATAGAAAGGGACCCAAACTAGTTTGGGTTCCTAAGACTAACCCCTGATTTCTTTTTGCAGGTCCAAGTGAAAGGAAGTAGCAAAATATGGTATATGGATAGTGGCTGCTCAAAACATATGACTGGGAACAAGGACCAGTTCCTTTCACTTGAAGACTTAAAATGAGGTAATGTCTCCTTTGGTAATGGAAAGAAAGGTGAGATCATTGGGGTTGGAAAGGTAGGTAAGATAGACTCTCACTTCATTGAGATTGTATACTTGATAGATGGCTTGAAATATAGCCTGATCAGTGTGTCACAACTGTGTGACAGAGGTAACCTTGTAGAATTCACCTCTACTAAATGCTTTGTGATTAATCTTACCACTGACAAGATTGTTCTGCAGGGAAA
Organism: Nicotiana glauca; assembly: GCA_026770625.1. Taxonomy (NCBI): domain Eukaryota; kingdom Viridiplantae; phylum Streptophyta; class Magnoliopsida; order Solanales; family Solanaceae; genus Nicotiana; species Nicotiana glauca. Next base: position 156,493 of record MU758603.1, read on the forward strand.
GAGAGTTAACAATATACATTGTAGATTTGTCCACTCTCTTAGAAAATGAAATCACTTGCCTAAGTGTGTTGGTTAAAGATCCCCTCCTGTGGCACAAAAGACTTGGTCATGCCAGTCTGAATCAGCTAAACAAATTAGTCTCCAAGGACTTTGTGATAGGGTTACCTAACATCAAGTTCAAGGAAGACAAAGTTTGTGAGGCATGTGCAAGAGGGGAAGCAGGTAAGATTATCCTTCAAAAGTAAGAAAATGGTAATCACAACCATGTTGTTGGAACTGGTCCATATGGATCATCTATGGTCCAATGAGAACCATGAGCAGAGGTGGAAAGAAATATGTAATGGTGCTTGTTGATGATTATTCTAGATTTACCTGGGTTCTATTTCTAACTTCTAAAGATGAAGCATTTTACATGTTTACTGCATTTGTTAGAAAAACTCAGAAACAATTAGGAAATCAACTTGCATCCATTAGGTCTGACCATGGAACTGAATTTGAAAATTTCAAGTTTGCTGAATTTTATGATGAAAATGGTATAGATCATAATTTTGCTTCCCCTAGTACTCTTTAACAAAATGGAGTAGTTGAAAGAAAGAATAGGACTCTTGAGGACATGGCTAGGACCATGCTTCTTTCTAGTAAACTGCCTCACAGTTTCTGGGCAGAGGCTGTAAACACTGCATGTTACATAATCAATAGATGTATGACTAGACCTCTTGTAGAGAAGACTCCCTATGAGTTACTTAAAGGGAGAAAACCAAACATATCCCATCTTAGGGCATTTGGTTGTAAGTGCTATGTGCACAATAATGGAAAAGACTCCCTAGGTAAGTTTGATCCCAGAAGTGACGAGGGAGTATTCTTGGGATATTCTTCACATAGAAAAGCATATAAAGTGTTCAATAGAAGAACTTTGTGTGTAGAAAAAAGTGTACATGTAGTATTTGATGAAACTAACATTCTTTCTGAGAGACAGGAACATGAAGATGAAGCCATTGGATTGGTAAAAGACTTGACTGAAGCCCCAGCACAAGTCAAAGTGGCACCAACAAAAGGAACAGGTGATGGAACAGGTTCTTCCATCCAGAGCAACTTGACAGGGGGAACTAATCAAAGAGAAATTGAAATAAATTCCTTAAAGGAACCTGTTCATGACCCTGTTCCTCAGCTACAGAACATGGAAGAAACATCTAGTAGAAACCAGTTGGTGGTGAAACCTCACAAGTATCAAAGTTCTCATCTCATTGAGAACATTATCACTGATCCAACATCTGTAGTAAAAACTATATCACAATTAAAGATATGTGCTTTTGATGCATTTTTATCTCTTATTGAACCTAAAAATGTTGTTGAGGCTTTGCAGGATGCAGATTGGGTCAATGCAATTCAAGATGAACTCAATCAATTTGAGAGAAGTCAAGTTTGGCATCTAGTTCCAAGGCCCAAAGATAGATCAGTTATTGGTACAAAATGGTCTTTAGGAACAAACTTGATGAAGATGGAACTGTTACAAGAAACAAGGAAAGACTGGTGGTTCAAGGTTACAGCCAGGAGTAGGGCATAGATTATGATGAGACGTTTGCTCCAGTTGCAATACTAGAGGCAATCAGACTTCTCATAGCCTTTGCAGCACATATGGAATTCACTCTTCATCAGATAGATGTCAAAAGTTCCTTCCTAAATGGCTACCTGAAAGAAGAAGTGTTTGTGAAATAACCTCCAGGGTTTGAGAGCAAGGAATGTCCTGAGCATGTGTACAAGTTAGACAAGGCTCTCTATGGACTCAAGCAGGCCCCAAGAGCATGGTATGAACGACTGCCAAAATTTCTACTGGAGCATGGTTACAAGAGATGTAAAATTGATAGTACCTTATTCTTAAAAGAAAAACGTAAGGATCTCCTTGTTGTAAAAATATATTTCGATGACATAATCTTTGGGGCCACCACTAATAAGCTAAGTAAGGATTTTGCAAAATTAATGGGGAGTGAGTTTGAAATGAGCATGATGGGTGATCTTAACTTCTTCTTAGACTTACAGATCAAACAAAATCCAAATAGAACCATGATCCACCAGCAGAAGTATGCAAATGAGCTAATCAAAAAGTTTAAAATTGAAGAATCTAAAGAAATAGACACACCCATTGCAATTGCTACTAAATTAGATGTTGATGAACCTGGTTCATCAGTTGATCAAAAGTTGTATAGGGGTATGATTAGTTCACTTCTGTATCTTACTGCTAGCAGACCTGACATTGTTTCCAGTGTAGGGCTTTGTGCTCGTTTTTAGGCAAATACTAAAGAATCTCACCTGACTGATGTCAAAAGGATACTAAGATACTTGAAAGGAACTACTGATATGTGTCCTTAGTATCCCAAAGGTAGCAATTTTAATCTAGTAGGATATGCTAATGCGGATTATGCATGTTTTCTAGTGGACACGAAGAGCACCTCAGGTGTGGCACACTTCCTTGGTTCATGTCTTGTGTCATGGGCTACCAAAAAGCAAAACTCAGTGGCCTTATCTACTGCTGAAGCTGAGTATGTTGTTGTTGCCTTTTGTTGTGCTCAAGTGCTATGTATCAAACATCAGCTGGTAGATTTTGGTATTGAAGTTGGTTGTATTCCAATATTCTGTTATAACACTAGTGCTATATGTATGACAAAGAACCTTGTTCATCACAAGAGGACTAAGCACCTAGATGTTAGACACCACTTCTTAAGAGATAACTATGAGAAAGGACTGATCTCCATAGAATTCTATGCTACTAATAAAATTGCTGACATTTTCACTAAAGCACTAAGTAGAGAAAACTTTGAGAGGAACAAGTTGGAACTAGGGATGATTAAGATCACCTAATAGGTCCAGTTCAGAATGCACAATGAAAAAAATTGAAAAAATTTAAAAAAATAAATGGTTAGGAGTTCTAACTTTGTGTAAATATCTAGATTAATTCTTACTCAGTTTTATACTTTAATTAGTATACTCCTGTGACATGTGTACATATGATTCACTGATATCTTATAAAGTTTTTTATATTATGGCATTTGAGGCATGTTCATGAGAGTTATATATGAAGAACCTGGTTCATCAGTATGAGCTCATATGAAAGCTTAGGTATGTTTTCAATACTTTGCATAATTAGAAAGATTAACAATTCAATCATGAGCAAAAGTCCTATACTTTCCAAATTCCTAGAAAATTCTATCCGATGAGGCATTGAACCAGTTTCGTCCTTTTAGAACTCTAATACAATAATTTTTTGCCTAATATCTAGGGAAGCCAAAATAATCATTAAAAGCCTGGAATTACACCTTGATTAGACTTTTAATTGACCCCTGAAAAGCTGTCGTTACTACATCAATGTCAAATTGCCTTTAAATACACACCACATATCTAATCTTGTTCATTATTCTAAAACCGTCAAAAATATTTCTCCAGTTCTAATTGCTTCTCTTCTCCAGAAATTCCCAAATTCACTCAAGAAACAATCAACCATGTCTAACCCATAAGATCATCCTGGCACTCCTCCACTACCATCACCCTCAAATTTATCCTCATCTACTCCTCCTAGTGAATCCCCAAAACCTAGGCTTCGAAGATAGAAAATGTTGGTTAGAAAAACTGTAGCATCTGGAGCTCTGAGGAAAGTTTTAAATGAGAGATTGAAAGCTATCCAGATGAAAGAAAGCCCAGCTCTAGAGTCTGACTCCAGTTCTGACTCTGAATCCTTTATATCTGCCAGTGAAGGTGAAGGAAATGGGTCTTCTGACACTGAGAAAATTCAAGAAACTCCTGCTGAGGTAAGTTCTTCTGTGGTTGAAAAAGTAGAAAATAGGCTTGTTCTAGTTGCACCTGTTAGAGATGTAATGTTGGATGAATCGAGTAGGAGTGGAGGTAAAAAGAAAGGAAAAGGGAGAGAGGGAGCAAGTGGTGAAGAGAGGGAAATAGGGAAAGGAGCAGTTCTTGCTAGATGTGGAGGTGCAGAACAGAATGGCATAAAGTCAGGGGGAAGTGGCTCTGGGGAAAGAGCTGAAGGGTTGGTTCATCTAAGCAAACAAAGAGATGAACCTGGTTCATCTGCTGTGGAAACCCTGGCTAATCTTCTGAAAAAGGTTGGGGCAAGTTATGACCCAAAGAAACGCAAATCTACCTCACAAAAGGCCAAAAATATACCCAAACCAACCAAGAAAAGAAAACTTTCATCCTCAAAATCTACTACCCCTTCAGTGCCTAAGGGAAGATCTACAAGAAGCAGGGTAAGACAAAGTGAAGGTGACCTACAAAAAGCTCTAGAAGAAAGAAAGAAAAACAAAATGGAAAAGGGAAAAAGAAAGGTTGTTGAATCCTTTGAGGTTGCAGAAGAAGAGGAGAGATGGAAATGGTCCATCAATAAAGGGGAACAACAGTGGAGGTTCCTACACCAATACCTTAAAAGTCCAAGACTTCTTCCAAGAAGTCTTTTTCTATACTTGTGTCTGCTGAACCCTCATTAGCCAAGAGGACAAGATCTACAGTGAAAAGAAAGCAAGTGAAAATTACTGAAGAAGATGATGAATGGAGTGGAGAAGAAGAAGCAGAGGAATCTGAAAAGGAACAGGACAAGTTTGCCATTTTTGGCAGAAGAAAAATCTTGAAAGGTAGACTGTTGAAGGACCTGGAAGAACCAGGGATGAGGAGACTGGTGGATGCTTTAGTTGCACAAGATTAGAAGGACATGGTCCTTGAAATGTATGGGAGGCTGACAAGGAATAAACTAATTGAATTTATGGTCCATGCTATTGTAAAGGATGGAGTAGTCACCAGCCTGGTGAAAGGAGTTAAAGTGAAGTTTGATGCACTCAAACTGGGTGAGATCCTGGGCATACCTACTGAAGGGCATGATGACTATACAAGGTAAAGGTGGCCATGTCTGGATTCTCTCCCTACTGCTCTTGAAATCACTAGGAGGTTCTATGACTCTAGAGATGTGTCTGAAGCCAGATTTGTGCAGAAGAGTGAAATGAGGCCCGAGCACAAGGTCCTGTTTGAATTTGTCAACAAGTTCCTATTGCCCAGACTGAGAGGAGGCATACTGCAAATTACATGGAACTGGTTCCTATAGAGTGTCTGGTGAGAGAAATGCAAATCAACTGGCCTGCTTTCATTGTCAAATTGCTAGACTCGGTCATCAATGGCTCAAAGGCTCATACCACTCAATATGGGTTCATACTAACTACAGTTCTGGACAGGCTGAATGTGCCTTTGAAGAAATGGAAATGGCATCAAGCAAAGAACATTTTGGTGTTAAGACCCTACTGGCTTGTGACTATCCAGTTAATGCCATCCCAGTTGAACCTGGTTTATCTTTGAGGATACCTATTAGTAGCAAGGCTAGGGCTTTGGTTTAGGAATGTGGAACTAAGGATGATGAAATTGCTAGGCTCAAGGCTCATGTGGCTGAATTGGAAACTGAGAGAGATGGCCTTAGAACTAAGCTAGCAAAAGAAAAGTAGAAGAGTGATGGAATGCTTTAGAATATGCTGAATCTTCTCCAATCTCAACCATCTAGTTCTTCCAAGCCTTAGGTCTCCTAGAACTTGTCTTCTGAACCAGTCTAGTACCCAGTGACCCAGATTAGGGATATTTCTATTTATTTTTTTGCTCATGTTTTGAAAGTTTTCTTTCTTTATGTGATCTGTTTGTGAAATCATATCTCTATCAATGACAACTGCTGGTTTCTCTTGTTCACTGTCGATTTTGATCTTGATAGTTTAAATATGTTTGTTGATTGTTGATAATTGCACAATGATTTCACTTGCAGTTGCCCCAGTGGCCATGAGTACTTATTAAAATCTGGGATTCACACTGTTTATGCAACTTTTCAATGATGCCAAAAGGGGGAAGAGATATTGTGCTTTACTCATTATTCTGATTAAGTGATATTTATAACCTAATTAACCTGGTCCTTGATGATAAGTAAATTTCTAAGTTAAGTGTTGTTGGTCAAGCTGAGTTCTTACAGGTTCTTTGATCAGTAAAAAGCATAGAGTTATCATTATCAAAAAGGGGGAATCTGTTGGCCCAAGAACAGGTGATTTTTAAAGAATGACAAATGAACTCAGTCACGACCAGGTCCATCATGTGAAGCATAGTATTTGTCAACCTATACATGTGAGATGCACATGAAGGAGATAAGTCTCATTGATCAAGCAGCAATATCTCTTGAACTGATCGAAAAGGTTTCCTATGGGATAAGGAGAGAAAGTCTCCTTATGAGAAGAGAATACAATCCGGATAAAAGATAGGGTTGGAGTTTGTGTTGTTCAAGGACTCAACTTCGATGAAAGATCAAGAATTGAGTCTTAATCAAACTCTAATTACTAACTCATTAAATAACAGAGATTGTTCTCTTTTACAAGTATTGCACATACGCAGAAGTTAAACTAAATTGAGAGCAAAAGAGCAAGGCGATTTTGCAAGCAATTTTTGTGAGATTTTTAAGTGTGCACTCCTGAAGCTACTTGAACGAGATAGAAGAACCAATTCCATTGTGTTTTTTTCCTTATTCTAGTTCAATTGTAGTAGATGGTTTGTGGTTGTACCTTTCAGCTTTTATAGAAGCAATTGTAATAGGTACTTTGAGTATTCAAGTTATAGGCTAACTTGAAGTTGTCGCAACAGTTGAGGCTGTGTGCTACAATGGGATTAGAGTTTAATCCTTAGGTTTACAAGAGTTTTGTAAATGTTGTTTTGGCTCAGTGATTTTAGTGGAATTTTGGGAAAATCCTACTGAGTATAGTTTGTGATTTTTTCACCTTTTGAGCCAGATGTTTTACATGTAAAAATCTTTGTGTTCTTTATTTTATATACTTTTAATTCCACAAACAGTAGTAGTTAGATCACTTAAATGAACCTGGTTCTTCTAGATCAAAATTTGGGTATCACACAAATCACCCCCCCCATTGTGTGGTATTGACGTTTAGAACATCATGTCTGAAGAGCATAACAACGGGGCTGGGCCCCACCACCCTGAACCACATCTCTAGGCCAGTCTGTTGCTGGCTGGCCTCCACCTCTAGCGGTCTGAGCTCAACCTCTAGGACCTCTACCTCCATCTCTAACACATCTACCCCCACCTCTAGCTAGCTGGGCGGGCTGTAGAATACTTGGTGCTTGTACCATGGAACGAGAACTCTGATGCTGAGGGCCACCTGGTGCGCGAGGGCAAGACCTAGAAATGTGCCTCGTGTCGCCACAAGTAAAACAAGCCCTCGACTGTTGGGGCTGACGACCCTAGAAACTCTAAAGCGGTGGTGCACTGATAGGAGCAGGTGGTGCACTGTAAGGCTGCTGATCGGAGTACTGCATCTGGGGACCACACCTACCTGAAGCATCGTGTGCAACCTGAAGAGATGACTGAAAGGGCCTTGGAGGATGGCCTCTACCACATGAATCTCTACCTCGAGACGAGGCACCGCTGAATCTACCTGAATGACGGGGCCTTTTGTCTGCCCCTTGACCACCCCCATGTGATAATGCCATCTCAATCCTCCGAGCCACATTGGCTGCCTCCTTGAAGGATATCTCGCTCCCATTCTCTCTAGCCATTTGGAGACGAATCGGCAGAATGAGTCAATCAATAAACCGTCTCACTCTCTCCCTCTAAGTGGGGAGTATAAAAAGGGCATGGCGAGCCAAATCTATGAATCTGGTCTCGTACTGGGTGACAGTCATGGATCCCTACTGTAGACGCTCGAACTGCCTCTGATAGTCCTCTCACTGGTAATTGGGAGAAACTTCTCCATAAACAACACTAAAAAATGCTCCCAAATCAAGGCTGGCGATCCGGCTGGTCTAGCTAAGCAATAATACCTCCACCAAGTCTTGGTGGATCCAGACAAGCAAAATGCAGCAAAGTCAACCCCATTGGTCTCAACAATCCTCATGTTCCGAAGAACCTCGTGGCAACTGTATAGGTAGTCCTAGGGATCCTCGGTAGATGCACCGCTGAAGGTAGTAGTGAAGAGCTTGGTGAAGTTATCCAGTCTCCACAAAGCATCGGTAGACATGGCTGCGCCATCGCGGTGTGGGCTACCACACCCGGATGTACTGCTCTAACTGGATGAGCCGCTGGAGTCTAAACCTGAGGAGCTACCCGCTCCGGAGTGCGAGTAGCAGAGGTCTGGGGCCCTTCTCCAGCCTAAGAGACGTCTGATGCTACAGGAATTAAATCTGCCCTGGTGACACTCTCCATAAGGCCCACTAGACGGACCAGAGCATCCTGAAGAACTGGGGTAGCAATAAACCCTCTGGGACCTGAGCTAGGCCCACCGGAACTACTGGGGCTGGAACCACGTCATCAAAATCAACCTGAGGCTCCGCTACGGGTGCTGCTGCCCTGGCTGAGCTCTGCCCCTGCCTCGGCCTCTAGTACGGCCTCGGCCTCGCCCTCTGCCCTTCGTGAAAGCTGCTAGGGGCTCGGACTGCTGATCGGTAGATGAGGAAGCGCGTGTTCTCGCCATCTGTGAAAGAATAGAGTAGAAATTTAATAAGCATTGAGAAACGAAATCACACGACAAGAAAGAACAAATGTGAAGCTTTTCCTAACTCTGTAGCCTCTGGGGAATAAATACAGACGTCTTTGTACCAATCACTCAGACTCTACTGATCTTGTCCGTGAATTGTGAGACCTATGTAACCTAGAGCTCTGATACCAACTTTTCACGACCCAAAAATTTACCACCTTCGGGAGTCGTGATGGCGCCTACTCGTAAAAGCTAGGCAAGACACACATTTAGAAATCCTTAAAAACTTTTGTTTTAAATCCTTTTACCAATTAGATTAACAAGGAATAAGCAATTAAATAACAGAGGAATATGAAATTTAGCAAAAGTCTTAAGTAAATATAATACCAAGATATCTCGAACCAAAACATGCCTCTAACAAGAACCTGGTGTCACAACATCCACGGACTACTAAGAGTACTAAACACAACCGTTTGAAAGAAATATAACATTATTTGTCTCGAATACATGAGAGAATAGAATGAAATATAAGATAAAGAAGACACCGGGCATGCGGACGCCTGGAAGGCTACCTCGGTGTCTCGGTGGACTGAAGGCTGGCTCCCGAGCTACTGTTGCGCACCGAATGCTTCTCTGGGATCTGCACACAGTGCAGAGTGTAGTATTAGCACAACCGACCCCATGTGCTGGTGAGTGTCTGGCCTAACCCCGGTGAGGTAGTGACGAGGCAAGGATCAAACTCCAGATAAACCTGTGCAGTTACTCATATACAACAGAAAGATAGACAGAAATAAATGAGTTAAAACTGGGGAGGGGATCATGCTTCGCGGATAGAAAATAATACAGAACTTCAAGAAAATAATAAGGAAAATCAATGATTTAACTCTAACACGGATAAGGGAAATAAAGGCAGATTTCACTGTCAGTACATATCTCGTTGCAGGTGTGCAACTCGATCCCATTTCTCATATTTTGTGGTAGGCATACCATCGACTCCCATTTCATCAAATCTTATGGTAGGCGTACCACCCGCTCCCATTTCATCATAACTCGTGGTAGACGTACCACCCGCTCCTATTTCATCATAACTCATGGTAGGCGTACCACCAGCTTCCATTTCAGCAATAACTTGTGGTAGGCACACCACCCGCTCCCATTTCATCAATAACTTGTGGTAGGTGTACCACCCGCTCCCATTTCAATCCAACACAATATCATAATAAAATCCTGGGAAGGGAACAAAATCAACATAGAAATTTCCCGACAAGGGAACATCAATATCCAATCAACTATCCCGGCAAGGAAGAACTAGCAATAACCAATCCTAGCTCAACTCCTACTCTGTTCAATTAATACCAATACTCAAGCATAAATAAAGTCCACGAGAATAAACTAAATCTTTACTCAATATCAAGAGTCATCAATTAAGGCATACGAAATGTCATTCAAGAACACAACAACTACCAATTTAAGACCCACGATCATGTTTGACACCAGCGCATAGATACTCGTCACCATGCCTATACATCGTACTCAACAAGAAGCAAATAGCAATTATGACTCAACTCCTAATCCCTTGAGCTAGGGTTAGACCGGACACTTACCTCAAACTTCCACGGCCAACTCAATCCTCAATTACCTCCTTCATTTTGAATTCGGCTCCAAATCAATTTTATCTATACATAAATGACTTCATAACATCAATAAATGCTAAACAATTTGAATACAATGCCTAATTATAGCTTTCCAATCATTCTTTCAAAAAACTCAAAAATCTACCTCGGGCCCGCTTGGTCAAAACACAAGGTTCAGACAAAAATCAAATCCCACATTCACCCACGAGCCCAAATATATAATTATTTCCAGAATTCGACCCCAAAACGAGGTCTAAATCACCATTAGTCAAAAGCCCTAGTTCTACCCAAATCCCTAATTTTCTACCCTTAATTACATGTTTTAGGCCTAGAATTCTAGTGGATGTTAATGGAAAATGAAGGAAACAAGTTAAATATTATTAACCAAGAAGATTTGGTGAAGAAGTGCTTCAAAAATCGCCTAGGAGCTTTGGAGAAGAAAGGGTTTATGAAATTTTTGTGAAATCCCGTAAGTATTCTATTTTGGGTCTTTTAAAATAAATGGGCAAGAACCTACTTCTTGTTCGCGACAGGCTCATCGCGTTCACGATGAGTCAGGCCCACAGACCTTCGCGTTCGCATAAAGCGTGTCGCGTTCGCGAGTGGGACTACGCGAACACGAAGAACAATTTCCCTGTGCACTGATTGTAGAAAATCTGCAACATTTTCTAAGTTCAAAACTTCCCGAAACACACCCGAGCCCTCGAGGCTCCTAACAAAACAAATGTACCAACTCAACAACATCATATGAACTTATCCGTTCGATCAAATCGCCAAAACAACCGCAATAACAATGAATCAAATCTCAAAATAAAGAACCCTTTTCTCAACTTCATCAAGTTTCAAATTTAGAAATTCAAGTCCGAATTACGTCAAACGACGTCCGTTTTTAACCAAATTTTACAGGAAGGACTTAAACCATTTATAAGACCTGTACCGGGCGCCGAAACCAAAATACGGGCCCGTACCATCGCTTTCTAATCAAATTTCATTTCCATTCTCCTTAACAAATTTCAGAAAAATAATTTTACTTAAAGCATTTCTCGGTCTTGGGACCTCGGAATTAGATTTCGGGCACACGCCCAAGTCTTATATTTTCCTACGGAACCTCCAGGATCGTCGGATCACGGGTCCGAGTCCGTTTATCCAAAATGTTGACCGAAGTCAAATTTGCTCATTTTATAACCAAAACTTAGCATTTTTCACAGATTTTCATATATAAGCTTTCCGTCTACGTGACCGGAATGTGCACGCAAATTGAGGTGACTCTATATGAGATTTTCAAGGCCTCGAAGTCATAGAATTTAATTTAAGACAAGTGTTAACCGTTTGGGTCATCACATATATATACATATACATATATATATACATATACATATATATATATACATATACATATATATATATACATATACATATATATAGAGCTTATATGCTATATACTATACTATATATATCGAATATACCTTATATACTATGCACTTAGTATATATAATACACTATATATATATATATATATATAAAAACCAAAATAGAAAAAAAAGTTATTTAATTTTTTTTTAAAAATAGCGACGAACATTGGTCGCTATTTCGGTCAAATGGTCAAAAAATAGCGACCAACGTTGGTCGCTTTTTGTAAATCCAGAGTCAAAAACTGGTTTTCCCCCTCCTATTCTCTTATTTTCTTTCCAAATCCCCAAACTCTCTCTCAACACTATCCCCTCCCCTTCTTAATCCCCCCACCCTGCGCCACTACCGCCACCACTATGACCGCGCCACCGCCACCACTGCCACCACTGTCCGCGCCACCACTGTCCGCTATCACCATTATCCGCGCCACCACTGTCCGCGCCACCACTGTCTGCGCCACTGCTGCCCGCGCCACCATTGCCATTGTTGTTTAAGGTTAGTAATCTACCTTATTAGCTTTTAAATTTTTAGTTTTTGCGATATAATTTTATATAATTTTTTAGAGTTTTTGTCTATTTAGTATTAGGGTTTTTGGTTTGAACTACATTAGATTTAGAATTAAGGTATAAAACTCAAATTAATGAATTTTAATTATTTAATGTATAAATTATGAACTTAAGGTAGAAATTATGAACTACCTTAAATTATGAACTTATGGTTCTTAATAGAACTCTAATTAATGTAGTTAAATTATTTAATGCATAAATTATGAAGTTAAGGTATAAATTATGAAGTACCTTAAATTATAAACTTATGGTTCTTAATAGAACTCAAATTAATGCATTTAAATTATTTAATGTATAAATTATGAACTTAAGGTAGAAATTATGAACTACCTTAAATTATAAAGTTATGGTTCTTAATAGAACTTAAATTAATGTATTTAAATTATTTAATGTATAAATTATGAACTTAAGGTAGAAATTATGAACTACCTTAAATTATGAACTTATGGTTCTTAATAGAACTCAAATTAATGCATTTAAATTATTTAATGTATAAATTATGAACTTACGGTAGAAATTATGAACTAGCTTAAATTATGAACTTATGGTTCTTAATAGAACTCAAATTAATGAATTTAAATTATTTAATGAATAAATTATGAACTTAAGGTATAAATTGGACTTTTAGTTAACTAAAGAAAGATTAGGATATGAATTAACTAAATTAATTTGTTCTTGTTTTGTTTGTATAGATGGAACATCGTACTTGGATGTACAATAGGAATTATCCTACTCGGCAGGGATTGTGAGAGGATTTTGTAGAAGGGGTGGATGACTTTATTAGACATACAATGTCACTTCCAGCATACCTAAATGAAGGAGTAATTAGCTGCCCTTGTGTTAGGTACGACTGTATGAAGTTTGGAAAAGCGGCGGAAGTTAAGCATCATCTTTATAGGAAGGGGTTTGTAGCAAATTACGTTGTGTGGACTAATCATGGAGAGATCGATGGTAGCCATGAGATATATCATAACATGGTTATGGGTAAAAGTAGTAGGTCGGTGGAGAATACAAATCGTGATTCTAGAATTTATGATATGGTTGCGGATGCTTTTGGAATGCACTTAGGGGGTGAGCCTAATGAAAATGTTGATCAAACTCCTAATGATGACGCAAAATATTTTTATGAACAATTAGAGGAAGCTAGTCGTCCACTACGTAATGGAAGTCCGCACTCTGAGTTGTCTGTTGCAGTTAGATTACTAAGTACCAAATCTGATTGGAATATTTCTCAAGCAGCCATGGACTCTTTCACTGACCTTATGAGTGAACTAGTTGACTCTAATATCAAATTACCTAAGGCAAAGAGATTAGTTTCTAAGTTAGGACTTCCGTCAATAAGAATTGATTGTTGTGAAGATGGTTGCATGTTATATTATAAAGATGATGTAGCTTTAGACAATTGTAAATTTTTCGAAAAGCTTCATTTCAAGAGGCTTTCCAACGGGAATATAGTCGTTATCAAGTCGATGCATTATTTACCTCTTATACCTAGGTTAAAGAGGTTATATGTGTCGATGAGTTCTGCTCCTCATATGAGATGGTACTTTAAAAATAGAAGACCACCTGGTGTTATGTGTCATCCTTCAGATGGAGAAGCTTGGAAATACTTTGATAGGACATATCCAAATTTTTCTAGTGAAGCAAGGAACATTCAGTTAGGTCTGTGTGCGGATGGCTTTGTTGATACCTAATTTTTTTCTGTATATTTTAATTTGCAAAATACTTTCAAAATAACATATGTTTGCATATATAAGCATATCTAAATGTTTTATAATTTTTTGTACTTTCTAAAGGATTTTAAAAATCAATTTATTGCCATATTTTATCAATAAAAAATCAATAATTATTCTCCAAATTATCATTTTGGTAATTCATTTATTGTATTCTCATATTTATACCAAACTATAGCTAAGGTAATTTTGCACATTTTTTACAAATTTATTTAGTATTTTAAAGCTAAATTGCATATAATTGCAATATTAGCCTATTTTAAGATTAATTGCCTTTATGATTACAAATTTGATTTCAGTATTTTTAATTTGATATTTACATATTAATAATTGATTTAGCACTTTTAATTTATTTTCAGAAATTATTTTACTATTTTTATAAAATAAAAAGGAGAAAAGTGGCTATTTAAACACTAACCCTACTTATTTAAATTTTAGCCTAAATTAGCCCCCTCCCCCACCCCCAAATTAAACCCAATTTCAATCCCCTCGGCCCAATTCTTAAATTATCCGCCCCTGACCCAATTAAATTCAACCCGCCTGGCGCCTCGTTTAATCCAGGCCGTTGATCAAAATGATCAACGACCACATTTCATTATTTCCTTTTTTAATCCACCAACACCCCCAACCCTAAATCACTCTCACCTAACCAGCCACCTCTGAAAAACCTCCACTCTATCAAACCCTCTCGAATATTCTCAAACCCTAGCTACCTCTTACCATCTCCGCCCTGAAACCCACCAGAATTTATGGCTTCTAAGGTTGTGAGAGCCCTATACCCACCTCCTATGGCTCCTACGTACCTGGCCTCTGAAGATTCAAGGCCTGACCTTGAAGGTTTATGCCCAGATCTTTGTCGACCTGAAGTTCCACGGTCATCTCCGACGTTGCTCCAGCGTACCATGGTTGTTTGAGCCTGATTCTAACCTCTCCAACTCAGATCGGGGACTTTTTCAAAGCCTTTCTCATTTATAGGGTTCTTCTGAAACCCTAACCTTTCGAGGTTTTCTCCGATATCTTTATATCTATTGTGTATCTATGCTTTCCCTGAGTTTTCAAACGATTTCCCTAACTTTTCTTTCAAAAAATTACTTTCAAAACCTATTTTTTCCGATCTAGGGTTCTCAGAAAATGTTTAAGTGTTTCTCTTTTGTGTGTATTTGCCTCTACTGTGCTCCTATATTTTTCTTGCATCATGCTCTCGTATGCTTTTCTACTACTACATTCTTGTGTGTTCTCTTACTGTGTTTTCCTATACTATGGTCTCGTATGCTTTTCTACTATATTTTTCTTCTACCATGTTCTTATATGCTTCTCTTACTGTGTTTTCCTATATGCTTTTCTACTGTACTTTTTCCGGTGTTCTTGTGTTCTCCTACTGTATTTTTCATTACTAAGATTTAAAGTTTCCTTATTAAGTTACTTTTACTGAGTTGTTTAAGGTTTCTTCTAAATAGTTTTAGCATGCTTTTTCTACTGTTCTTAACAGTCTTTTCTCATTATGCTTCGAATTAGTTTCTTCCACTCTGTTTGCTTTGAACCATTCTGCTATGTATGCATGTTACTTTGTTATCATGTTCCTCTTGAGTTCTGCTGCTGAAAGAAGCATGTTGGAAGTTTCAGTTCTTTTCTGACACCCCTAAACATGCTTCGATTCAATTGCTTGGCCTCTCATCCTTGCTTTGTGATTTTCCTGAACTAGGATTTTTATTTTAGAACCCCTAACTCTTTCAGACCAACTTCGAGTTTGGACATCCGTGTTTGCATATGATTCTAGATTTTTACTAAACTCTTCTACGCTGGATTTTCTATTGATGACATGACAATTTTCTTTCATACTTAACATATTCGTATGCTCCTTATATATGATGAACTTCCCTTTAAAGTGGTTTTCAAACTTGTGATTAATCCCTTCTAAATAGGTCTAATTGATTCCCTTTCCATTGTTTGATGATTTCCCTTAAGTTAAAAACCTTTCCCATCTTTTTGACTCGGTTCATTCATACAAATCTCAGACCTTGTGATGTACTGGCTGTTAATTGATTTCCTTACCTCATTTGCACAAATCGTGTACTTCAAAACCCTGTCCATAAATAAACTTTTTATGTATGTTCCCTTAATTGCATGCTATGCACAAAGTGTTTATTCAATTTCTTTCCTTAATTGGTTTTTACCCGTTTAAATCTGAATCCCTTAATTAAAGGGAGTCTTGTGTAATTGATTGACAATCAGTTCTTCAACTATTTTCTTACCTTATTTCTGCCTGATTTTTACACTATAAAAGGCATGACCCTTTTCACAAAGATGATTAACAATCCTTCATTACACACTTCACAATCCTTCTGAACTTTTACTTACACATAATAGTACTCTCTCTTTTTGTCTGCACTGTGGCTTTTACAAGACTACTGCATTTTCTCTATTTTCTTCTTTGAAATTGGTATGTCCTAATTTAGGCTTCAGCATCATCATAATGTGTTTATTTATAGCTTTTGTATCCATGTCTACTGTACAGTTTATGTAGAGTTCAACATTTAAATTAAGTATGCTCATATCTTTCTGCCTGTTTCTATTGTGAATCCTTGCTCCCCTACCCTATTACCCCTATGTATTTGTGAGTTGTGACTTAAGGCATGGCAATATGAGTTGTTGCCCATGAATTAAGTTTGAACCAATGGGGTCTTAACCTCTATATAAACAAGCTGGAGGGTGTGCCAGCATATCCCATTGTTG